>DWPU01000136.1:0-10348 GCA_018251975.1 Urbanus esmeraldus
CACTCTGCCATATTAAATTGGCTCGATAACCTACATATCATATATGGAATATGAATGAGTGCCCAGTTACTCCGAGATTGAATAAACTCCGTTGCTAATGTACAATGCATTGACTCATTGGAGCCAGGTGTAGGTGCACTAGGTACGATCTCAAAGCTAGCGCATATCGAGCATATCTTTCGTGTATTTATCGTAATCAACACATTTTCTTTGATAATTTACTTACGTTTTTATGAGAGAAAGATAAATAGTTTACAATAAAAGTAATATTCACACATTTGTTTACTATTCGGCCACCATTTGTAAAATCCACTAATCAAGTATGATAATGAATCGAATGATAGAAAACTTTTTGTAAAAATTTCAATACGAGTGGACGGTCCGGTATACAGATATTTGCAGTCACAGTTTATTCACTACTACTAACTTCTAAAAACTAGTTACTGAAAAAAAGTTGCGCTTAGTCGTGAAAATACTTGGTTTAATTGTTATTTCTTTCTTAGTACTTTTTGCGTGAAATTGAAACAAACAAAGAA
Organism: Urbanus esmeraldus; assembly: GCA_018251975.1. Classification (NCBI taxonomy): domain Eukaryota; kingdom Metazoa; phylum Arthropoda; class Insecta; order Lepidoptera; family Hesperiidae; genus Urbanus; species Urbanus esmeraldus. The sequence goes on from DWPU01000136.1 coordinate 537, forward strand.
TAGCATTTATAAGTTTTAATATAGATATAGAGAGTATCTAGATATCAATGAACTAATTACAAAAGATATTTTTTGCCTATATAACATTGTATTTGAGTTATTTGGCGGTAGTTTGTAGTCTGTCTGTATTCATATATTGATGATTTATATAGAGCATTGAATAGAATAACTTGTATGTGCCTTGCGCAGTATTGCAACACGGTTAATACTCTCCTATAATAGAGACATTTATTGCACAGCGGTATCAGTAAGTACAATGCCAGTGCAGAATGTTCTTTTTTATTTCTAACTGTTCCACCATTGTATAGCTTTGCGAAATGACTGAGCGATCGTTGACTTCTTTTTAACCTCATTCCAATTTGTTTATTTGCAAACTTAATAATGAGCATTAAGTTGGCGGTCAGTTTGGTTGGATATTTCCGTTCTATTTTGTTTCCTTTACTGTATATTAGATCTGACTTGCAATCCATCAACTGGTAAAACAACACACAGATGCGTCGCTTGATATAAGGTTCCTTAACTGTTGGTACATGTAAGTAAGCCAACCTAGCCAAACTAGTCCGTATCGTAAACATATGTAAATATCTAAATTTCGGAATGTTCTTCGTAAAACTCAAAAAATACAAAAATAAATAAAAAAAGTCCAATGCGAGCGAAGCCGCCGGAAAATACTAATTTTACTATAAATATCATAATAACTTTTTCTTCCGAATATTTAATGGAATTATCGTTATTATCCTGATCCTACCTTTGCTGTTATACGCAATCTGCTCCGGGTAGGTCAAATGAAATATCGTAATCTCATTGACCTCAGCTCGCACAGAGATCTGCTGTACTCGAGATTATTCGCGATGCATCTGGAAAAAAGTATGCGTATAATGCTGCCCGTGGCATGTGTAATACGGATTACTTACTGAGGTTCAGCTTAGGACAATATTTCTCTTGTCAAAATTTCGTGAACCTGTGATACTGCCTTTAGTGGAACCAGAACACAGAACTTGATATGGGACCTTAAGAAAGGTGATAAATTAAATTTTGAAAGATCAAAGTGTGTTATAAGTTTCAGCGCTTTATATTATTATGTTTCTTTCGTAGGGTACCCCCTTTCTACTGTACATCTACTTTTTGCCGGGCATAATAAAAAGCACGAGTAGTAACTCGTTGAGAACGAAAAAGTGATGTAGTAGGTTAACCACTAACCTATCGCTTTGTACAACTATATCAGAACCTGATTTCGGGGATGATTATTAACCACTGGCTTTGTCCACTAGATCAGAATCAGATTTAGTTGGTAAACCCTTATGTATCGGCTTATCCCCGCATGATCAACAGGAGGGAGTGAGTGGTGAGTGGCGCGGTGCGTGGGTGATGCTCATTCGTCGTGTGCTCGTCTACAGCATGGAGGAGGGCACCATTTGCACCGTCGATCTGAGGAAGACCAGGTGTGTTGGTAAGTTTTTTTTTTATTATTTTTTTTGTTAAGTAATAATAAAAAGTAATAAAGGAGATGTCTGTGAAAATGTAATTGTACCTAATAAGCTAACCGGGTTAAAAACGTAACGTCAAAATAGCAAAATATCGTAAAATAATTTGTTATATAGAAATATTGGCTCTTCCGTATAACAAATTATATGTACTGAGTTTATTGGGTTTTTTTGACGAAACGGTAAATCTATTGTTCATAAAACAACGCCTAAGTAATGAGTAATATACTCATAACTGCTGTTAGATTTGATGACGTCACGACGTCGCTTCTCGGAAAGTGTGTACCCGTATAAGTAGGTACATAACGAACGGGTTAATCACATGAATGTGCGCTACCAGTTAGTGTCATAAAACTAGTGGTATGTAATTACACATGTCCTTAGTCACGATGCGTGTGTTGTTGTTATTATCGTAGTTAATCGTCACACACGTCTAAATATTTCAAATTAGCAAATATAAAACCACATAAAACCGTATAGTACTTTTTACTGTTTAGTCCGTCTAACGTTTTTATGTTTGGTAGCTCTTGGCGTGTTATCAACAGAAAATCCCCAAATGTTCAATAATGATTATGGTTGTATAACTTAACAATTGGCCGTTGAACGTACACTCGGAGTATTATTTTTGATAGCAATTATTTATCAAAATCATGTTTTATTTATGTCCCACTGCTGAGCTCGGTTTCCTCTTGAAAATGAGCACGGCTGAGCCATTCTGGCAGGCCGGTTTGAAGGATGTGGTAATTGAGAAACACTTTTACGAAGTATTCAAACTGAGTTCTTTTTGTAGCAATGCATCTGTTGCCGACCTCCAGTAGTAAAACTAGCTGATCCCCGCGGTTTCACTCGCGTTAAAGAAAATAAAAGGCTTGCATATTTAAATTAAGACATACCCGGCGCTTTTTTTGCAAAAATTAAAGTAACCTATATTACTTTATTTATTAGGAAAAAGTTGTTATTTTGATATTACAAACAGACACTTTAATTTATTTGTATAGATTGATTAGGCAATGACCATTTGCCAGCAGATGGACTGTATACTAGTCTTCCAGTTCTATATTAAAAAAAACCAAGGTCACACCTAAGTGCATAATCATACTATATTTATTTTTAACTCATGTTTTGCGGAAGTAGAAAATTGGTATGCATCTGACGTTAATTGTTCAATAAACTATAGGCATAGGCATATATTAACTGGTCTCAAATAGAACTGGCCGAGTAAGTCTTGTTCGACGTGGGTAACCTTTTTGTATACTTTTAATGAGCACCAGTTTTTTTCCAACTACTGGAGGAGACCTGGCACATCCTCTACCACGCTTACGTGCGGATTGGTGGAAGATGCATCCAATGATAACAATCGGGAATGACAGCTATCGCAATGCCACCAACTTCGACTTCGCTCAACATTTAACTTTGTAGATCAGTGAAGCGTCTTAAGCCATACCGACTTCGCGCTTCGAATAGTAGTCAGTGTTTAAAAATACTCCTTTCCTTCTAAAAATAAATGAGAAGCGCGCCGACAGAGAAGGATAAGTCAACGGTCACCCTTGTTCAAAACATTTAGGTATACGAGGATTACGACATCAATATTCTGAGCTATACTTTAATTAGTCCAGCTTTATTAAGTTACGCCCTCGAGGCATAAGGGGGTCGTCAGACAGGGGGCTTTGATAATAATAGGTTCCGAACAGAAAGGGTTCATTTTTCAATATCTATAACTACTAACTATATTTATCCTGTAACACAACGACTCTGATACATCAGACATGTAGGTATGAGTAATTTCAATGATGAAACCCCGCTAGCGCTTTGTCATTTAGCTTTGTTTCACATAACGTTAAATGGCGAAATTAAGTAATCATCGACCTTAAGGTGTGAAGATAACGAACAAATAAGAAAAACAAAATGAAATCTACAAATTAATGAATATCTTTAGCCGTGAAAAGCGTCACAGGCTAACAGATAAGTACTTTCGCATTTGTTATATCACAAAAAACTTCTAAAAATAGTATGGATAAATATCTTACTCAAATCGCTAGTTAAACAAGTAAAGAGAATGTGCAATAGTTCTTTGTGTTCAGTTGCGAAGGTTTTTGTGAACACTTGCAGTGTTTTATTTGTCACGATCTTTCGACAATCACATAATTACGTTTAGGGTTGGAAGGACCTGGTGTTTGCATTATTATTCACTTTAGCTTTTCCCTGTGGCTTGTTGACATTGATCACTACTCAACGGTTTAAAGGTCGTCTCTAATAGACTGGAGTGTAAATGTAAATCGCGAACGCTATTCAACTCGTTCGCTCCAACCGTTTATTAGACTGTAAGTATACAGTGTACCCTTGGCTTTAACCCCTAAGTAAAACTTGTCGCATCAGCCTGTCCACACTTAGGCCAGCTTACTTCATGTGTCCAGTTAGGTGGGTGTATTCATTGAGCGAAATGATTTGTTTTGACTCAGAGGCGTTCAATCATCATCATATTTATATCTGGCGCCATTCTATTGTCAACACAGACGTTAAGTAGTCTTGTTGTATTACGACGCTACTCTCAACATATTAATGTACATTTATTTTTTTACATATTTTTTTTTGTAAAAAATCGAAAATCCTAACTATCTTTTACATTACTATTAGAATATTTATAAAAAACAGTATTAACGGTGTCTTTTCAAACCTAGATACATATATGAAATATTCTAACATACCTGATGGACTAGATAACGCGGTTATCCTAATCTAACCACCAGTCAGGCCTTTAAGATCCACTGGTGGTCAGGGCAGCATTGGAGATTTAGTTAATGATGTTACGTATTTCTTGGATTTCGTCCCTTCTCGTCCTGGATTTTTTCCCTTCGTCGTAGCCACGTCATCAGCAGACCTGACCTGCCTCAATACATCTTTCATACTCTTGAACTTTTTTTTCTATAGCTTTTTTATATAAGCTATTCGGTTGGTCTGGCTGTATATCCTAGCGTTGATAGTTGATCAAACGATTCCGGGTCAGACGATACACCCATTATCTCCTGCAAGTTTTATTGTTAAATTGATTGGTTGATCGCGTTGGCACGTCCTAGGTTACAGGGGGGAAGTGGTGTTTCCGATGCAGCGGTGCATATTGCAAACTCATTTGTTCGTCGTACGCATGGAAGTATGAGTAGTAAACTAGTATATCTTCTGTATATGTATCAAACATAGGTTAGAACATTGTGTGGCATTTTTTTTAGTTTCTAGCGGATAGTAGTTAGCCGTGTTTAACTTTTTTAATTATTAGGTGGTAGTGTAATGATCGATTCAGGGCTTAGGACCGGAGCGGCACTTGTTTGGAGAGGCCTAAGTTATCTGAACACTCAATTAGCGACGTTTTTACTATTCTATATACAATTTTAGAAATAATTTCCGGACCTAAACAAACCAAAATCCAAAATTCTTATAATAAGCTTTTTAATTTTTATTTCCATTACCATAGTGGAGTTACACATAGTCACGAGGAATGTAACCGTAGTTGACCACACCTTAGTGCGGTCAACTATGGTTTCAATGTCTACTGACACTTATTTAGACTTTGAGAACATTAGAGTTTATAAGTCGGTTTGTTATAGAATTTATCAATGCCCAGATTGCGAGTTTAGTTTTGTTTTGTCCTTTTATTTTAGTTAGCTTTTTTAACACGGTTATTAAGCACAAATTAATAGACCACAAAAAATCAAAACTTATACTAAAATTACAAATATTTTCACGTTTTATTTGTAGTTATGTACATTGATTTGTAGATGGAATCTCGTGCTACTCTACTAATGTTCACGAAATATGCTAAATTTTGTGTATGATTTCGTGAGTGTGATCCTGTCACGGAAATGCTTATAGGTGATAATATGGTGTGTGTCGAGCCTGTACACACTCGTGAACATATCTACTATGTATGACATCCGCTCCGGGTTCCCTCGCCCCTATGTGGGAACTGATAAAATTAGCCAACATCATGCCATTATCGCTATGTTATTTTTAGAGGATAATATGTAATTTGCATAAAGTGTGAATGTATCAAATGATTGAATGAATGTTATAGTTATATCAAAATGTTATCATTATAAATCCTAAGTGTGGGTATTATTGTAACAATGTGGGCCACATTGTTAGGGTAATCCTGGACTCAAGACAATAGAAGAGTGACCTAGTGGTTCACGTTCGAAGTTTAGCTACGTATGTGCTCCTATATTTCTGATTTTGTAATTCTTATTATGTACTTACTAGCTGATGCCTGCAGTTTCATCCGTGTTAAAGAAGTAAAAAGGCATACATATTTGAACATAAGTGTTCGTCCGTTTGTCCGGCGACGGCGGCCGCATGCGCAGGAAGCGCGCGCTAATGATTTTTTCAAAAATTAAAGCAGTCTAACTTACGCCTTAGATCTTCAGGTATCTTTCACTGAAAACCCCGTCAAAATCGGGCCACCGGTTTAAAAGATTGTTGTATTGTTGATCGAAGAGAAAACCGTAGGTATATTATTCGCTCTATTTGTGAAAGTAAAATACTAATACGGGTGAAATACCAATACGGACTTCGTAATGGAATACAATGGGAATGGTAAGTCTCTTTTATTTAATGAATTATTACTATTTACTGTATAAGTCATAAAAAAATTAAATACATATTATGTGACTTTGAAAAGTTAAACTGCGAATGAAGTGGATGAATGAAGACGGATTGAGAATTAGCTAATTACTTGATTACTCCACTAAGGATTACAGCTAGCGACAAACATATTAATACGTCTTTTACGACTGATGTAACACATTCATTATACGTATTAATTTGTAGGATTGAACAATAAACCCGAGCCAAAGGCCAGTTGACGATAAACCAGGAAATAAGACATGACGTAGAGCGTTACAGGAATTAAAAGCATTTAGATTATATTATAACTCTTTGAAAATGTTATCATATTTTTTCTGCAATGGTTCTGCGTTTAAATTCCAATGATGGAGTAACTATGTGTATGAGTAAAAATAAACTGAATTGCAGAAATGACTTAATTAAAACATGACGACTGATGGCATGATAGGTGTAATGAATGGAGCGCCATTCATTCATTAAAATATAGTAACAGTGCTTGAATGAAATAGAAAGTTACTATCCAACATAATTTACGTAAATTCAATACAAGTTTCTTTCTATTTAAATACATTCCCAACAGCTTCAATGAAAGCCAAATAACTTGTACAGTATAATTTGTTAGCGCTACAAATTACAGCGTTGGTTGATGAAAACAGAATAAAATGTAGGGCGAGTCTCAATCGTGTGTAAAATGAAACGTGGGCACAGAGGTTTGTTATTCAGGCGAATTACAGGGAGCTGGGGATCTGGAGGTTGCATTAGCTCGCTTTACGAGACGCGGCTCCGCGGTCCGAGGTTACACGACACAGTATAGGCAGTAGGAACGGTAGGTCGACCTCAGTCTAGAATGATTTAAACGGATATAAAAATATAACCCTTGCTGTATCATCGCAAAGTGTAATATTAAATAAGTTTCTTAAAAAAATGTATTTTGACTTTATAAAACTGATAAATTGAAGTGCAAAAGAGCTTATTAAAATATGTCATGTCGTAATTAAAGTATAACACTGCGTGTGTAACAGTTATTAAAAAAATACGAGGCAGGGTCAGTCTTTTCGAATAAACAGCACATATTCATATTTACGGAATGTTTTTTTCACGTATGGTATATACTTTGTCCAGTAGGTATAAATCTAACATGCGTCCTACTACTACGTGATACCTTTGCGTTGCGGTGCATATTAATCTGCAATAACTGCCATACCTATACAAACAATAAAAAAACTGTAAATTTTTTCACTGTTAATTTAGAAAATTAAATGAAGTTTTTAAAAGTTTGGGTTCTTATTTTCATATCCATATCTCAATGTAAAACCGTTTAAAAGATGCATAATGACCAATTGTCTATAATGTGAATGTATTTGCAGAAGCTTTCCCGTCAGGGCTACCCATCTATAATTTTAATTACACTGCTTGAAAAACCGTCACATCGTCCGCTCGTTACTATGGCGCATTCGCGTCTGTTTGAGTACCGAGTGTGTACCGAGACGGGGCGGGTAGGTATAACTTGTTTTTCGTGCGTTTGTATGAAGTCAGAATACTGTATAGACTATTACCGTGACCTAGCTTAAATAAAAACGAATGAAGAATGGCCGTCTTGCCTGTACTGTGGCGAAGCAGTGGCGACGGAGTGCATAAATCAATAAAGGGGTGGGAGGTGTCAGCGCGGGATCAGGCCCGTCCCGCGAGCCCGCGGCCTGCCGGCCTCCCGCGAATTTCAAACAATCACTAAATATTCACATCCATCACTATTAGTGCAGCGATGCGATATTGCATAGGCACCATTGTTTGTAGGGATTTTTTAAAAATAGTATGTCTACATGAATTATTTTATGTGTGTAGGTACTTTATCGTATTAAGTACACATAATTATTTCTGAAATCGTTTTGAATTACGGCTTGTCGAAGTCCTTTTTTGCCAAAATTTATAGGGTACTTATAATTAATATATTGTATATCTCGGTCTATATTAGATATTAATATACATTGCCAAATTACAAAAATATTGAATTTTCAAAATTTTCAATAATAAAACGAATAAAGGCACCTTTTATTAAATATTCGAGTAACCCATCCGATGCCCATGTACATATTATGTGGGACAAACACCTTACCCTAACGGCTATCACCTGCGTTTCACAGCACGTATCGCAATGACATATACATTTGACAAATCTACATTGTAATACGAAAATGATGATACATATATCATCACTACACGTGGAGGGTACACTAAAAAAGCCTACGACACGACGTCACGACATAAATAATCATCGTTACGTATCGTTCGGAATCGGATCGGAGCTGTTAAAGCAAAGGGGTGCAGTTATAGGTATCGGGTATCGGTATTGTCGACACCTGCGTAGTAGCTCATCTCCAGTCTAAATAGTGGTGGAGGCTCTCGTTTCCCGCAGAGTGAGCGGAGACGCGCGCCCGGCCGCATCCCGCGGCGGCCGGGCGCGCATCCCTTACGAGATGTGTCCGTTGTAACTTTTAATTAATAAAAATTAAATATGAAAAGATTAAAATATTTTCGCGTCGCGTTGTATTGTTTGGTATCTCGCCTATCGCAAGTCGCCACCCTATCCAGACATAGGGGATTGTAGCGGTAAGATTTTTTTAAAACTTGTGCTTCTTGTTGCTAATTTTAAATTGTTTCTTTTTTTTGTTAATGTATCAGATGTTGTTAATTTTTAAATTAATTCAACACTGAGTTCTTTGATTATTTTAATATTTTTAACAATTCTTGCTTATAAAACACTAAATTTGAATTAATCTTGTTTCAACTCAAAAAATCACAACTTGAGCGAGCTTTAATCGTGATCGTTTAACCTTGAAAGTTTATTTCCGTAGCAAACCAAAGTACCAGTTGCTACGATATTGCTACGCAAAGTTCACAAACCCATTAAATTACAAGTTACAACTAAAAAAACTTAACATTTTAATAATAACGGCCTGCATCGCCCATAATTAGTTATTAAAATGTTAAGTTATACTTTTTACCCTATTTCATTAGATATCTGTTATACGCTCTGCGATTACATTTTTAAAATTTTCATGTGTTTTTAAAATTAAAATTTTTGCGAAACACTGGCAATTGCTGTTAATTAAATAATTGTCGTAGCGAAGTTTCGAAAATTTTGGTATTTTTTAAGTAGGGTTTTTAATAGCCAAATCCGAAACTATAGGGACTAACCAAAATTGCTGAAAGGAGTTACGAGCTTACAAAGCCGATTTTGATAGCAATTAAAATTGCATATTAGAATTTCAAAATCGGGAATCGGACTACTTCAATTTGAAAAAAAAAACACCATATTTATGCGCCGTCCGAAAATAGTACAACAAACATTTTCCGAAAACTAGCCAGATACATATATAAGTATACGGAGAATTAAATAAAAGTCTCACTCGAAAAATTCATATCAGCATTCATGCCTGCATTTTCCATTTTCACCGTTTCTGTCACGCATACCAAATTGTATTTTTAGGGTTCCGTACATAAAGGGTTAAAAGTGGATTACTAAGCCTCCGCTGTCTGTCCGTCTGTCTGTCTGTCCGTACGGCTGCCACAGGAATCTCTTAAACCGTAACAGCTATATACAGGGTGTCCTAAAAGAAACACGACAAACTTGGGGAGAATAAAGGTCAGGGACTGACCTCTCAGACACCAAAAAATCACCTCAGTGAAAGTGTCACCGTTTTTGAAATATCGAGT
>DWPU01000137.1:0-10336 GCA_018251975.1 Urbanus esmeraldus
TCCAGTAGTTTCGGAGCCTATTCAATTCAAACAAACAAACAATTAAATCTTTCCTCTTTATAATATTAGTATAGATTAAGAAGGTAAACATCTTCCAGATTTTATAATACCACAGAGAAATCATACGTCAGTATAAACAAACTGGTTACTTAGAAAACATAAACAAATAGACTTTCTTGTGAAACTTCGCGGACATTGTTTGAAGGGAAACAGATAATGATAATTCTTTGAGATACTGTATTTTCTTATCGGTTCGTCGTATCTGTCCATCATCAAAGAAAAAGCGGTCTTTGAACTTCGAGAGATTAGATTCACTAAGCTTTATAACGATAAAGTAGTATCTTCTGACTTCAATATCACTGTTATAGTTAAAAGTAAAAGTGTAATTTATCTAGATATAGTACATGAAATTAAATAATACTCCGAGCCCAAAATCATCAATCATACTCTATGTTGATTATAAAATTGCAAGTTTAATAATTTCTCAATCAACAATTTTTTTGGCAACTAAATAAATAACGTTTCATATGCAGGCTACATGATTTCTCATAAAACAATAAAAAAATTCAATATAACATTCGATTGAATATAAAGTTACATAAAGAGTAATGTCAGCAAGTGTTTTCTTAAAACATTCTTACGACATTAAAAAAAATTACAAAGCTAAATGAAAACTGAAATGTATCTAAAATTATATATCTAATGCTTAAAAATGTATTTTCTCGTTCACAGCGCCAAGCCATCTTAGACGAAGGTTATCCAGCCGAAACTCACCACGTCACCACACACGATGGCTACATACTGGAAATGACAAGGATACCTCATGGCAAGAACCAGTCGGGAAGCAACGCTCCCAGACCAGTTGTTTTTATGATGCATGGCTTATTAGCTGCTGCTAATTCTTTTATTATCCTAGGATCCGAATATAGTATTGGTAAGTTCATAAGAGTTAAAATATTACCTAAATTTATTCTTATTTAAGAAATAGAAGCTTAGAAGCATAAATCTGAACAGATTGTAAGTAGTCAATAATAAGTGGACCACTCTTGCGTTACTATCCTTATGTTGTACATTATAATCCACAATTATGTACGTCCTATATACCTGTGTAGGTACAAAGTTTAACGTCCAGCTAAGAACCTTCCACACAGTAGAAAACTATAATAAGTGAGCTTAATACAAAAATCTAAATTGCAAATATCTTCTCTGGCTTTTCAGGATATCATCTTGCTGACGCCGGTTTTGACATTTGGATGGGCAACGCCCGTGGGAACTATTATTCCCGTTTCCATACCTCCCTGGATCCCGATCATCCCGAAGAAAAATTCGAATTCTTTGACTTCACCTTTGAAGAAATCGGAATGTACGACCTTCCTGCTATGATCGACTATGTTCTAGAGAAGACGGGAAGGGAGGATGTACACTACATCGGGCATTCGCAAGGAGGAACTGCCTTCCTGATTCTTTCCACGATGAGGCCAGATTATATGAAAAAGATCAAAGCAGCACATCTATTGGCGGCTGTGGGCTACCAAGATCATTTTCCCAATGAACAACTGATATCGCTAGCTAGACATACGGACGCCATTTACGTAAGTATCCAGATCCTTTTTAATATCTCTAAGGTTCCCACTTCCACTACAGAGTATTGATTGTAGCAAAGTATTGTCGTCGAGTTATGTGGACGAATAATCTCTTATTCGGAAGCGGGTAGTAAGAATGACCCATATTTAGCTGATTGCGCCATAAATTTTGCTAACTCTGTATAAAGGTTTTTGGCAATTGTATAATTAATCATAACATCTCTTATTATTAAAAATAACAATTCAAATTTTTTTACATATATTCTTTACGATGACGACCTTTTTGGAAACTTAAAATGATTTCAATATTTATGTAACATGCATAAGAAATATATTTTTGATCATGATTTTTTTCAAAACAGTAATCCATTTAATTGTTTTTATAATATTTCCAGGCCATAGCTCTTATGCAAGGACTGGTGGAATACTTCCCACTAGATCTACTTTTCGAGGACAGACGATCTTTTAATCCGGATAATTGCTTTGGGGATCTCAAATACAAAGACATTTGCTATTTAGTCGGATCAAGAGCAATTCTCGTAAGATTAAATTATTTATTTACTACAATTTTTATTACATATTCGGTATTTTGGTAAAGGATTATCACTTGCTTCCATTAAATATTAGTCTCCTTGCAGTTACAACCTTCATATCTAGCATTAAGCAATGAAACTTGTTCCTACATGATAATTAGTTTTCTCATTAGAAAAAAATATTGTAGTACTTACCTAATAATTATAGAATGAAAACAATATTACAAATAAAACTATCATTCTTACCACTTAAAAGTAACCTTAACATTGCTAATTTCGCAATCAATACGTTAATTCGTCATATCTCTTATCTTTAGGTACAATGATAAATTCAGTTACGTCTAGATTATTTTTATTGTATTTATTATCGTCTTATCATGTTTGCAAATATTTTATAGGCCTATAAAATTGTAGGTCGGTACGAAATTAACGAACATGTTCTTCTATAAATATAAATTTTACTAACATGTAAACCGTAGAAGGAACATACATTAAAGGTACTAAGGTATATTTTTAAATTGCAGGGTGAAGAAACAGATGATGATTTGTTATTAGCAGGTGCATCGCTTAAGCAGATAGCGCATTACGGCCAGAACATAAGAGATACGAAATTCAGAAGATATCATCATGGAGATGCTAAAAACATTGAACTATACGGAACGAGCGATCCGCCAAAATATGATCTAAATCTAATAAGTACTTACGTTACTATGCATTACTCTCTTAGTGACACGTTACTTGACGAAAGAGATGTTATTGCTATGGTCAACGATATACCGAAATCAAAAGTACATAAAGTGGAAAGAGAAAGTTTCCTTCATGAAGACTATGTCGCTGCTACAGATGCTAAGGAAATGGTGACTGATTTTATAATTGAAGATATTTTAAAAGTGGAGGCTGGGTAAGCATAATTATTATACGACGTTCACGTTAAATGTCCATGAGATAGCTAATAATTGTTAGAACTGTTTAGAGTCTCAGTACTATTTAAAGTTCAATATCAATAATGAGTATGAGTATTTAATCTAATGAATGTGAATGTTAGTGACTAGGCATGTGTTTAGGCATTACTTCCATCTAATAATTCAACAATCAACGTTAAAATAAATAACTGTAAAATAATACTTACAGAAACGTTGGTGATTGGGATAAAGACAGTGGAAATGAAGAAGATGAAGGTGACAAAGATATTGATGATGACAATGCAGGTGTTAATGAAAATCCCGGTGATGTTCCCGGTTCTGCGCCTGGACTTTACGCCAAGCTGACTTTAGTACAAGTTTATCTCATTGTTTGTAGTTTTTATGTAATTTTTAGGATATAGACATAGATCTTCTGATGTATTTATATTTTAATGGTTATTTATTTCTTTTTTAATAAATGTGAAAAATATCATTTTATTTTATTTTTATTTTTTTCGTAACTTATAAAATATTAAGCTCACGGTAATTATATTTGAACTCAAAAATGGGACATAAAAGTATTGCACAAATCAATTTACGAGCCATATTAGAAATAACTAAGCCTATTTTTTTAATAAACCAAACAAATAAAATACTGGATATTTCAACGTTCTTTTTTAAATTTTGTCCGACTTTTAAATTAATGAAACTCACGGCACATACCTACACCAATTTATGTACACATTATCAAGTTTATGTAAACATTATCTTTTTAAATAATATGTTACATACTTTATTATAATTGCTGCTAATAAATACAGAGATAGGTTAATTAGAATAAGTATACAAAGATAAGCGTCTAAAATGAAACGTTAAATATTTCCGCATTAGTCTGTGCACGGAATACGGTTATAGCAAAAGTAAATATTCGTGAAATTAACAAAACATTGGATATCTAATTTTTGGCTGACTAAAACTTTGGCACGGAAAAATATTTTTTTGTTAAAAATTTAATACAAAGACGAACACTATGAATTTGCAATACGTATAATGTACTCCACTAAACAGATTTAAAGTATTATTTTGTTATCCAGTACCGTCTTTACTGAGATTTTTTGGCGTAGAGAAATACTTTTTTGGGGGCTGTTCGTTCATTTTTGATAGATGTGATATTAAGCAGGATTATGATATTTATATTTTTAAAGATGTTACATTCGGTGAAAGGTGCTGCTAGGAAACGGGGGCATGAGTGCGTGCAAGCGTGAGTAAATGTTTTTTTATTGTCGTGCGGGTTTACGCCCGCATGCGTATCCAACACGCACTTCTAAATAACTCGCTACAGTCTCTTCGCGAAAGCTCGTGTGTGCGTAATGCGTAAGCATCTATACGATGCAATTGATACGTGTGCGATTCGGACGCGCGTGTAGACATAAGCACGCGCGACAGGAAAAGTGCCCTTCAAGAGTGCGTACATGTTGTGCGTTGTATATTTGGTAAAAAAACACAAGTCTAATAGAATGTACATTTATCCTCCAGAAATAGCTTTTTTATCGGGAAAAATCAATCCTCTTTGTCTCATCGGAATTTATACTTTATTTTTTGTTATTTTTGTAACCCTGTTTTATGACGCGACACTATGTACAAATTAAGCCCTGCACATTATACATTTTTTTCACGAATTATAAGAGCCAAATATAGTTTACCTGATGATAAATAACCTCTACTGCTTATAAAAGCAAAATAGGATTGGAGTGCTTCAGTCAACCACATATTCATATGCTGCTAATCCTGAGGACTAACTAAGAACGACTTATAAGTGTAACTGTTATACCTTTCCCTCCAGAACTCATCAGCGCTAACAGCAACACTACCGATATAAGACTGAACTAGTTGTGGCGATGGTGCCTAGGCTATCGAACTACGATCCACCACTAAAAGAGCAATAAAATTAATACCTTTACGATGTTTGTCTTAAAACAGTAGGAACAATGTGACAAACACGGAACAATAAACTATATCTCGCAAATAATCAGACAATATAGTTTAATATGGCCTATAAATAAGTAGGAATTGCGAAATGTGGTAGCGAAAAGAAAATTCGCATGCGATTTTCGCTTTTACCTCTCACATCGTAACAACCATAACTGCTTCCACGTATGTCATGACACACGTAGCTTCTATGACAATTGCCTAATATAGATAGTAGTTTTAAGCTGAGATAATTTCATTATATAAATAGTGGCTAGGAAAAAAGTACGGCAGATTACAAAATGTTGCGGCTCCTTACTTTTGTTTCTGTGTTCTTGGGCGCGTATTGCGCGTTGGCGGGGATCAGTGGTGCTGATCAAGTATACTATACGGTAAGGATTTTGAATAAATAAATAAAACGTAATAAACCTATCTGAATTTCAAATTATTGAGCATAAATTCATAAGTGACATCTATTCCAATTGACCTCAAAATTTAACCGATAAGACACTTTAGGTAGTAGGTATGTCTACTTATCATAAAGAATATACATGCTAATTATATCTACAAGTATTCTACTAGGTAATTAGTTTAAAAAAACATTTAATAAAGAAATAGTGTTATGATTATTTTGATATTTTTAATTTTAATTGAAAATAATTCTCGTATACCTAATTAATTTTCGAATACCTATAATACATATTAAAATACAAAATAGTTAAAGTACATTTTACTATTAATCAAGAAATATAATCATTTAATATTATTTTCTTACAGAAAGAAATTATAGAGTCACATGGTTACCCAGCAGAAAAGCACCATGTGATTAACAAGGATGGGTACATTTTGGAGCTGCACCGAATCCCTTTCGGAAGAAGATCCACAAACACCAGGAATAGGCCGGTCGTGTTCCTCATGCACGGTGTTTTAGGAGCCTCCAACTCTTTCATCTACTTGGGACCTGAATATTCTATCGGTAAGATACTGTTAAAAGAAATAACTAAAGAGTACCTTTTTTAGGTTAACGAGGGGGAAACCTTCAAAAGGTACCCGACCCATTGGGAGCAACGCCGGGTTATGTGGGGTTCTTACCCACTAAAACGCCACCGGTTGCCGTCTTCAGCGCTGCGAAGAGGACTCCGGGCATTCCTTATGACCGCTAGCGGAGTCCTCTGAGCACGTTGCCCTGTCAGGTCTCACGGGTGAGCGCTAGGCCCACCACACCGTCTGGTATTTACGACGGTATGCGACAACAGATACCGCCATCCTTCCCGGGGTCACCCGGGCGGTTTGATCACTCACTCGATCGACCCCACCACACCGAAAGGCCCCTTTTGTCTTACGACAGGCAAGAGATACCGTAGTCCTATTCTGGTACCGGGATTACAGGGACAAACTAAAAAATACCTATTCTGAAAGTAACTCATAAAACTAGGGGTACAGGAGTGTCGATAAAATAAAATACATAGTATCTCAGTCTTACTCACGTTTACGAAGAACACCGATTTTATCGGTACATTATTTTTATTTAATTACCCACTGCAAAAGATAATAGGTAAAGAAAATCTTTCCGGAAACAATGTAATCAGCTTATCTTGTCCTGAGTCATTAATTGTTTTGTTAGGGATAATTGATTTCTTTTTTATCTTAGATGCAATATGATGATTCAAAATGTTATCTTTTGTCAGAAATTTTTAATTACAAATAGACTTAGTAAAATTAAATGAAAAAGAAACCGTATTCTTTTGTTAACAGCTTACAATCTCGCTGATGCTGGATACGATGTCTGGATGGGCAATGCCAGGGGAACGAGGAATTCACGCCAGCATGTTTCCTTAAACCCTAATAGAAATAAGCTGAGTTTCTTCGACTTTAGCTTCGAAGAGATAGCTCTGGACGACCTTCCGTCTATGTTCGATTACGTGCTAGCACAATCTGGACAACAGAAGTTCCACTACATCGGCCATTCTCAAGGCGGTACTGTATTCCTAGTCCTGAACTCGATGTCAACTGAATACCACTCGAAGATCGCGTCAGCTCACCTTCTAGCTGGTGTGGGCTATCAGAGGAACTTCCCGAATTATCAACTCAAGACCTTAGCAGCTACCGCTGACACGCTATACGTAAGTTGTCATATTAAGTTTGTCATCTACGTTGTTCTACATCTTCAACATATGTTCAACATTACTGTCCCATATTACCTCGTTCTCCTCTTTAAAACAATACACTAATTAATATACCTAGTAATAGATAGAAGTTGGTGATATGAGATAGATACTTATCCAAGGCGTTCCACCTTTGACTTTAGACCTATTATCTTGTTTGGGGTTGAGTGAGACCATGGGTGGCAGTGAGACGATCAGATAGACTACGCGCTCGTTTGCTACCTTATATTCATGTTGGTTTTCAGGAAGATTAACTTATGAGTAATACCCTATAGTAATTAACCTATGAGTATAAGGAATAGGACTACAAAAGTCTCTTTGTAAAGATTGCAAGGGCACTGGCAGTCATCCCCACATGCTGATTAAGCCTCTGTACGTTATACGGTTCTGAACTTTTATCTTTACAACAATTTTATCAGTACATCGTGTAACTCATAATCTTAGATATATTTTTATTATATGTTATTTTATCATTGTGGAAATTAGTTACCAGGAAATGTTCGTAACTATTATGATAATATTTTCTACATAGATAATGGTTTATTTCATGAAAGCTTAAATAGAAATACCAAACTTTTTTGCGACAAATATGTATGTACATGTATGATATTGAAGGATCCCTAATATAACATATTAGTAGCTATGTAGCTATTCAACCGAATAATAGTCAATGTCCATAGAAAAGGTATGGTTCAAAAGATACCTACCACACACAGACATATCTAGTATCACAGCTACACTTATTTGTAGCGTGAGTAGTTTATGACACTTCTAGAAAACACCTCTTCTCCACTATTTTACAATAAAACGGCTTTTTATGCAGTTACTTTTTATTTCGCCCGAGAGCTACCACCAGACTACATTAGATCGGCTTTTGTTTTCATCGAACGTGTTCTTTTTACATATTACTTTTTAATTCAAATTAGGTATTAATTTTATGTGCCAGTGTGACAAAAAAATTAAATAAGTTAAAAAAATATAAAAATTATAAAATGAAATAAAGTAAAATTAAAATAACTCTACAATGACATTGCGTCGCTTACAACACTATTTTAAGCTCACCCGCCCAGATTATACATTAATAATGTAATACATTGCAATATGTGTACTAATTAGTACCTATGGTTTCTTTTCCAGAATGTACTTCGTTTAGCTGGTAATGTAGAAATGTATCCTCCAGGCTCAACTAGCATGTTTGGATCTAGCACAAAAGGAATGGATGACCTTTTCGTAAGTACTTTTAATGTACTTCGGTGTACATTTTGTATACCTGTTTGTATATAAAAATGCTTTCTACACTGTACACTCATAACCCCACAGTAGGATTTTCTCCTGTGTCGTAATTGCCATGGACACACAAAGCCAAATTCACAAACACCCAGACCCAGAACAGAAAGCTAAATTTGACTGGCCGGGAATCGAACCCGAGACCCACTGCGCGGCAGGCGCTCCGCCACGGGGTCGTCGTATATGTTGCAGTCTCTCAAATCTATTAACCAATAAAAACTAAAAGCGATTAAAAGAACCAGCAATCAGTCTAAAGAACTTTTCACCGATTTACTCACGATTAAACAATACAGTTGAGATAGGAAAGCAGAAAAATATATTCTTTAGAAATAAACATTTCTCTAACCTAAAGTTAATCCGAATGCTATACTTTTCCAGGGAATGGACGTATCATCAGGTCTGATCGGCGGAGCAGCTACGAAACAGATCGCACACTTTGGCCAAAATATCAGAGACAGGGCCTTCAGAAGATGGGACTACGGATACGCTCAGAACTTGATCAAATACAAGAAACTTACTCCTCCCATCTACGACCTCACCAAAATCCCTATTGACGTCACACTTCATTACAGTCTTAGTGATACGTTACTCAGTGAATCAGACGCGTTGTTGATGGCTAGAGACATGCCTAATGCAAGCGCCCGTAAAGTCGCCAGAGATTCCTTCACCCACCTGGACTATGTTACAAGCAAGGACGCCAAAGAATTACTCAATAACTACATCATTGAGGCTCTTAAGAAATCGTAAGATTCGATCAGTTCGACAGTGAGAACAAATCTGTTTTTTGTTTAGTTTTTTCACAATTTAAATGCATCTTATGAAATTAAATTATTATTTACATCGTACTGAAATATTTTTATTCAACTTAATTTTGACGTAAGTAAATACTAAGAAGATCAGCAGAATAAAGGGTTCCCTACCCTTGGCATCGGTATGTTAGGTATGTAGCTTTGGGAAAATTTGTCACTAATGAGGTTTCAAAGAGCAACCAGTCGCATGACATGCAGAAACTTAACATTTTCGATGTTCAAAACGTGGAGAATTTACCTGAAACAAATAAAAATAATATTAGTTGTGTAAAACAAAACGTCACAACGTAACAAGAAAGAAACATCGGCCTCAAAGTAAACAAAATGTATCATGTGAGGCAAAACGTATCATGAGGCAATGGCGGTATTGTATCTTTAATCCGGACAAAATGAGAGTATAACAAAGCATTCCAGCATTATTCAGAATATTCTAAGCAAGCGATTATCCCTCGCTAAAGCTGACTAGTCATATGTGCAAACAAAATATTTTTAATATCTGGATAACAGGTTTTTTGGATACGCTGAAAAGACAAGATTAAGAAATGTACTTGTAATTTATTAATAAATAAATTAACTGTTATTTCTTGTTTTTTTTTTGTAACTTGTTTAAG
Organism: Urbanus esmeraldus; assembly: GCA_018251975.1. Taxonomy (NCBI): domain Eukaryota; kingdom Metazoa; phylum Arthropoda; class Insecta; order Lepidoptera; family Hesperiidae; genus Urbanus; species Urbanus esmeraldus. The sequence continues at coordinate 9,859 of DWPU01000137.1, forward strand.
TTCCGTAACACGATTAGATTTTTGTTTCTCTTTTACGTACGTATTCTAAACTTGTTACAACTTTAGTACTTTTGGTTTTACAAAATTATCGTACCTCGTATATGAGATCAGATAATTTAACGTACACATGATTAAAAACGCAGATAAATCACCATATTTATTCGATATTCGTTGGCAGCGAGTGAGTGACAAAATACACGTCTATCGCCTGAATTTTTCCTTAATACAAAATACAGGTCTATCGCCTGAATTTTGTCCCTTATACGTCTTCTACAGCAGTTATTACAGAACAGCGTCTTCCTGTATAACATCAACACACATTGGCCACTAACACGCATGGAAGTTGCGGTGATTAGCAAAACCCCAACTAGAGAAAGCTTACGTCCGAGTAAATTTAAAAGACTGATGGATCGATAACCATAACGAGCTATGTACGTAAACTTATTCCTTTGATCAGATCACTTACGTCTTTATCAAT
>DWPU01000138.1:0-10307 GCA_018251975.1 Urbanus esmeraldus
AAGAAGTAGAAGTAAAAGCTGCAGTAAAAGCATAGCCGTCCTAACGCTAAAACTAATTTTAAGCTAAGACTTTTTGATATTGGTATTTTTTTTTTTTACCTATTTATAGGCTTATTATTATTTACTTTTATTTTACACGGTTTAGACTCTAAATAGTGTATTGGTGTAATAAATAACATTTAACTGAATACCCAGTACATTTCAGTATGTTTACCTATATTGGACAGAAATATAAATTACAACTACTTTATATATAAGACTATCGTGTCCATGAACTCTTTTTATAGAGTAAATTAAACGAATACTAAAACTCACTCATTACCATGTCTATAATAAAATCTAAGTATGTCATGTAAAAACTAGCATTGCTTAGCAAACTGCATTTACATTTTGATTGCTTGGTGGTATTGGACACACTAGATAATAGCCTTTTGTTAGGTTACGCGTTCATTTAAAAGATAATTATTCAGTGTATAATGAAGACAACGTCAGCTTATACTCATATACTAGGTACCTATATGAGTTTACTTTTAATTTTATTGATTAAAGTCAAAATGTGTTTGGCGACGATTAATCACATACCGCAATAAATGATGACAAGTCGCTAAATAACAGAATTTTAAGCGCGGAAAGGTGTAAATGAAATAAAATACCAAACAAAAGTAACGCAAACGTAATCACTTGTTTAATGAACAAAACAATACACGGAATGAGTACACAGCATTGCCATTCGGTATACGGTAGCATTTTCATGACCCATTTTAGCAATTAATATTCATCACTGATCACGTATTTTATAGATAAATTAAAAATATGTTAATGGTAAACAGTAAAATATTCCTAGACACACTAAATAAAATAGTATTTAATTATTTTCATGTTATATTAAATTAAAAAAAAAACAAACTAACCAATATTATTTACCATTCTGTGGTATTTAATTTAATATCGCTGGCATGTCACGATTCACTTACCGCAATATTGACTAAATGACTGAATTTCAAGCGCGAAAAGGTGTAAATAAAAATAAAACCAAATCCCAAACAAAAATACCCTTTTAAACACGGTAATCGCTTGTTTAATGAACAAAACAATACACAGAATGGGTACACAGCGTTGCCATTAGGTATACAGTATTTGCATCGATTCCGCCACTGTGCGCGACATGACCCACTTTAGCAGTTAATACCACCGATCGGTCACCAACCGTGACGTGCATTCCGAGTGGCTGATCAACTGGGAAGAGCAAAGATCGTAATGGGTGATATTTATTTTAAAATACATTCAGTTTCTAGTTAACTCTTTGTGGTTCAACTACTACTAGCTGTCTATTATGCTTGAAGAACTGGCTGATCCCCGCGATTTCCACGTTAAAAAAGTAAAAAGGCATACATATTTAAACATAAGTGATACCCGGCTCTACTGCGACGGCGACAGAAGACACTGATGCGTTGCTATCAATGAGTACATCTGAGAATGTTGGAACTGTACTGGGTCTGGGTGTTCATCTACTTGTTAGGAGAAAATCATACTGTGGGGCTATGATTGTTGAAACTGTCTTTTTTAGATATGATTTGTCCCTTATCCCACTTTTGAAGCCAGCACATACCAGCATTAAATTTTAACACTGATTCCATCACGGGTTTCATCACCTTCCAATTGTTGTTGTTTATTTGTATACACAGAGGTGCAACTATAATCCCTACGAAAAAGTACAAGAATGTTAATGTACGAAGCGTTGTTAATATTAAGTATATGAGAAATAAAATTTAATACTTCCAAAACCACGATAATATACAGTATAAATATGAATGTGACATTTGATGGTATTTGCATCTATTCTGGCGACATGATCCATTTTAAGCTGCTAATGCCAGCGATCTATCTTGAGCAGTGACACGCATTCTAAACAGCAGATCAGTTTAAACGAGCAAAGGTTGCCATAGTTTGATTTTATATAAAAGGCAACCTATTTTATTCTAAGTACCGTAGCAATATAATGTAATATACATAGATGTGAAACTATCGATATTTTTATGCCTAACGCCTAAAGCCTATAGAGTAAAGCTAGTGATCACAAATGTCCCTCAAAAAAATTGTATGGAGCAAGTCGTCGGGCAAGATCGTGTTGATGTAGATAAATAAAAAAATACATAGGAAGAAATCTCATACTTTAATTCCCTAATCATATCTTGCGACATTATCTTGCCTGTTTCGTGACTTTTACTTACTACTTTTAGTATTATTCTACCACATTACTTACGAGAACAAGAGAAACTATTGAACGGATACATCACTCATATTTCCCGCATAACAATAACATATAGATAATGTAGATGCATAGGAGCCATAAGATTTGCATCAATTCCGCTGTCACGCTTCGCAACGTGACCCACTTTGAACATTTAATGCCAGCAATCAGTCACCGACCAATCAAAGTGCATTCCGAATTGCTGATTGTTCAAAATCTAATTTCATTGAATACCAAATACCGCCATATAATACATTGTTTTTGAATTACATAAGAAAATTGTATGCAATCTTAATAGTTCGTATAGCATTGTCGTTTATGCATATGTGTGACCAACCGTAATTGACATTGGAAATCTACCTGAGATTGATAACAGATGTATTGTCATTTGCTTGCTTTAGGAGGGGGCGAGCTGTACCGTACTCTCGGGTGCCGGGATCCAGGTGACGCTACGGGCGCCAAAGCATGACAAAAAAAAACAATGTCATCCACTTTAATACATCTTAGCATATATAAAGGGCGCCAAATGTGTAACTCCTCGGGGCGCCAAATGTAGTACTTGTCCGGGGCGCCAAACGTGTGACTCGCCCGGGGCAGCTAGACTAAGGCCGGCATTGAGTATCCTTGAAGACCAAATTGGCATTTCTTGTGTTTTTGTTACCATTTTCTTTTCGTTGATATTGTGTTTAAAGATCTTATTTACGAATGAATGAAAAGAAACTCCAAAATAGATTATGGAGTGCCTATCTCCGCTTCTAGTCCACAATGAAAACCTTGATAATTAGTAGTAGATTCAATAAATAATCTACGACCACGACCAAAAATAATTATGTAAAGAATCTACTTGGAATAAAATGATTTGATTTGAAGTACATAATTATGACCACGACCACTTTTAATAATATTGTCGTAAAATGGAACTTTACCTAGAAACTGTATAAAATTATGACTGTAAAAATTCAGGTTTCATAAAGTTTATAAGTTCTTCGAAGTAAACCATTTACATAATGCACTTTTAATATTTTGTTTGTCCGACTTTACGAGCGACTTTACGTTTACATTTATGTTTTAATATTGGGGTTAAAGAATAAACCAGCTCGTTCCCCGATTAACAAAAGACTGCATAAATATTTTAGAAATAATATTTATTTAATGTAAATAAGCACTCATGCCAAGTCCATGCATATCAAACTTTTTCTGTCATCTTGTTGGATGTTTATTTATTCCTATGCGGTTTTAGGACGCCAAATGTTCTCAAATTAGTACAATTTGTAGATTAACTTTCTTTTAATTTTCTTTTGCTTATTTGGCACTAATGGGTGGTTCGAATATATTTCTCTATATAGTAAGTATAGATATTCATAACAAAAATTAAATAAGTGCCATGCTACATCCCACCGAAGTTTTCAAGCAATCACTTTAAAGTGATACGATGTTAACACATTATTTTATGTCTGTGATTACCTATTAGGTACATATCAAATATAATAAGATAAATATTAGGTAAAATGTTCTAGAAGAGAGTGTTTCCAAGTATGTTATTTTACGCAATAAAGTTTAGCACGGAACTGTATTTGAAAAATTGATGGCTTTTCAAGTCATTAATTTAAAATGTACTAAAATCCTACATGTACAGCTGACACGTTATTAATGAGCCTTTTAGGAGTACATTCGCGAGGTAAAGCTATTTTTAAAATTTCATGCCTTTTGTCCTTTAAAAGCAATCCTTTAAAAGGAATCAAAGATTTCACCTCCTATTTCGTAAGCTTTAAAAGAATATTATTTATTCATGTTTTTCAAGGAGAACTTTTGTTTTAAAACTTTATGAGGAGAAAATTCACCATTATATTTTTAATCAAGGCATCTGCAGATTGAATTGCAAGTTACGCGAATGAATTAACAAAATGTTGAATAATGCTTTTGTTATTTTACATAGCATTGCATTTCATTTGGGATGGTTTAGTATCCAGACAGCGGAGGAACTTTAATGTCAGTTAATTCTTATACTCCACCACGCTACTTTAATACTCGCTAACTTACTTCATTGTGCTCTAAAATAGCGTATATTATCCATATTACAATAATTAGTTAACAAATAAGACACAAATTGGAACACAATTATAATAAGACTGTCTGGAAATACGCAAAAATGTTAATTTGTAAAAACTTTTCAAAGTGCACATTTCTTTAATAGAGTTTGTATCACTATCCCATTTCTTCAATTCCCTTTAAGGAAATCTTTTCGAAGTTCAGAATTACTTTTTATTTTTTATCTTTTTCCTCCGTGGACGCGGTAAGATTGAGTTTGTAAGAAGGATTAGAGCAACTGCAGGTAAAGCCTTAACAAGTCCAAGTATACGATGTTCTGTATTTGCAAAGGGATTTGTTTAACTTTTTTCTCGTCTTATACGAAGTTTTAGAGTACTAGAATGAGTTTAGTGATCAGAGTTTGTTATTATTTTACAGTGAATTCATAAAAAGGTATAATAGTTCTACCAGTTAACTGTATGTTTGTATATTTTTCTATAAATTAGAGTTTATTTATTTTTAAAAATTAACAGAATTACAATATAGGTACTACATATAACCATAAACTTAATATGTATAACTAATAACCTAAAACTATAACTTGTCTTATTTAATTACCCTTCATGAATTTTAACTAACTAACTACATATTATTAAAATATTGGGAAAAACGATAATTACCAGTAGAAGAGTGCCCTTTTTAGTTGATCAGCACTTAGTGTTAGTATTAATGTATTGCTGCAGTGATTATTGCAGAAGATGAAAACTAAATAATTATATCCTGCTACTATTAAAATACCAGACAGCTGAAGAGTTAACGAAACTTCCTTAAATAAGACAGGTACAAACGAAAGGAAATTTACCAGCACTATCTATTTTATTTTAAAAGATGTGTGTACAAAATTCTATAATAATTTAAAAGCTCACTTTCCTAGCTTGCTGTTTTACGAAACAAATTGTAATTAATGACAATGACGAAATAGATTTTTTCATTGAAAAATGTATCCTAACACTGTCTAGACACTTTGGGAGCTAAATTTTCTAGCTGGTTCCTGACGTAAATTAATGATTGTGAAATAGAAGCGATTTTGCAGCAAAATTTAATTAATTGAACGAGTAAAATGTTGTACACAACAACAAGAAATTTCAGCCAGATGTTAAATATACTTTGACAGATTTTATTTCTCTTTTCTGTATTTTTTAATCAACGTACTAGTCTGACACTGGAGTTCCAGCTTCGATTCCTGGTTAGGCAATATGTAAATGCCCATGGTAATTAGGATAAAGGACTGTATAGTCAGAGGCTATGAGCAATAAATAATACGATGAAAAATATTTTCAACACATAATCAGCCAGTCGCATTGCAGCTTCATCCTTTAAAATTACAACCCTTTTTTTAGGTTTAAAATACGTAAGTATAAAAGTTTTTTCGTGAAGATTAGTTGGCAACTTTAACCGTTAGAATTTTCAAAACATCTCTTATTTTTGTTTTACACACTCTATTTAGATGTCATAAAGCAATGTAAAAATCCACCACATATTACATAAAATGTACTTACATACTCAAATCACGCAAAAAGTAAAAACTTACATTTTCAAACCTGCGCCTTCTCGTGTATTTATAAAACCTACACTTGTAAAAACATAACTAAAACACGCCAACGTTCGTACATATAGTATTTATTCAATATTATTCCACAGAAACATTCTCTCGGAAGCGCGCTCTCCGCTCGCAAAGCTAAAGTTTTCTCGTCACGTTTATGTGTCCAGCATTAAACAAGCCATAATAATTTTCTCATCTCCAATCCGTGGGTACGAGTATATCCTCGTTTATGATTCTGTTCGTTCCACATAAAATAATCTCGCTGAAATAGGAATAAAACTGAATTTCGTCTTAAAGCAGTATGTTTTTGAAGTAATACCTGATAATAAGTTTTCTAATTAGTTTTTTGACTTGACTTTGCACTTGTTACGTAATTTCTTATGTTATTTACTAAATAGTAATATTTTATGACTGGTATTTAACGTTTAGATAGAGTGAGAGCTCTAATTGTCCATCCAGCGGCCCTGGGAGTGGGAGTGGGAGTCCATCCAACGATGGTATATGTGATCGCATAATGTGTTTTGCGACGGTGCGGCGAGAATAGCGCTCGCCCGAGTAGGGCCTGATGGAGCAACGCACTCTGAGGACTCCGGCTGTCATACCTCGAAGAGCACGGAGTTCTCTTTGCAGTGCCGAATACGGCCACCGGGGGATTTTTAAATGCGTTGAAAATCATATAACCCGACATCACTCTTGAGGTTTTAAAGAGAGGGAAATTTTGTTAGCAAAAAAGTTATTTAAAGTTAGGAATGATTAGAGTTTTGGCTTGAAGGAGTAGCAACGTACAGACAGGTCACGTAGATTAAAAATATATTTGACAGAGGTAGTAACTAATCTATAGCCTCATTTATTATTTTATCTGAAGGAAAGCTTTATTATATTTCAAAAGATTGGAAATCTCCTGAACTAAAAAAACAAAATGAAAGTGGCAAGATTATTCAGTGCTTGGATTCAGTGTAGCAAAAACAGATAAAAAATGGAAACAGTTTTCAACTTTCCATACATATTGAATACAATACCTAAGAAAATAACACATTCAAACAACAAGCACACTCTACGTATAGATTAGAAGTCTATACATTTCCTCCTCTACGTCTAAATATACAGTGCAAGTCGTAGCGCGTAGCGCGTAGCCCGTAGCCGGCAGTTCGAGAGCGCGGTCCGTAGGCGCCGGCCGTCGCGCCCCGCTCAACGTTCGCTAGTCCCGAGCGATCGCGTAGTGTCTGGGCGGAAAGTTTTGAGGGTATGAGGCAAGTTTCTTGGAAATATATTTAGGTACTGTACAATATGTTGAATTAATTAGTTAAGAATTATACACCTATGTATAACATTAAATTATATTTGGACACCCATTATTATAACAATATGCGGCTTTTTTTTTAATTCTTATGTAATGATATATTGTTACTTTCACGTGTTCATATATTATAAAATAAATATGTATGATATTGCCATTTTCAATTATAGGGAGTTTAATAAATAATAAAAAATTGTAGGATAAAGAATAAATATCAGAGAAACATTTGATCTCATATATTTGGCCTCTTAAAAATAATGGCGCAATACTTCCTTTTTCAGACATTGAATGGAAAAGAATAGTATTACGCTATAACCATTACTAGAAAAGTCCTGGGTGAAATACTTGAGTAATAGTTCAATTGTTAACGGTCAACGATATATTGCTAAACATTATAATAGTTTAAGCAAACTAGCATTTTTTAAATAAGGAAATGGCAAACGAGCATTATTAAGTCTATCCAATAATAAGTGGCCTCTGGCGCTCATTGACGTCTGGAATTAAGCACATATAAGATTAGAATCGTACCTGAGGATGGACACTGCTAGCCTTTTATTCCTCTGTTTTTGCCACTCCTGAGGAAGTCCGAGTTAGAACGCCTCAGATAAGTATAGCTCCTTTATCAAATCCTCCAAACCGCAGCGATGTGAGGCGCCGCTGGCGTCGAACCACGGAGAGTTCTGATCATATTAATTAAACCGTTCTTTTTTTGACGAGGGAAAGCTTCTAAACGTATCCGACGCCTCGGGAGCGACGCCAGGTTACGTGGAATTTTTCGGTTATGTGGTGGTCTTCCTCAGCATTGCAAAGAAGACTCCATGATCTCAGGGATAGCCATCCAGAGTCCTCTCAGTGCGTTGCTGTGGACGCCTACCACCTACTATGAGGTCTTATTTGAGATGATACACGTAAATATGTGTCATAAAATACCCTTAAACTCAAAGAGAACCTCCGGTACAAAATCTCTCATCTGTCTCAAATCTCTGTACATATTGAATCCATGGTTTTGTCTTAAGTTTCGTGCGTGCCTTACACTTACGTTTATCAGATTCGAATGGGTATGAAGAAGAATTATTTGACAGCTAAACCCTTCTCGGCATGGCTTTATGTGATTTAATTTAATGATTTTTTATTGGATAATGTCAAATTTTACAATAACGAAATAATACAGCTTCAAAACATCATTCTATGTAAAGATTATGATGACACAGCAGATTAACACTGCTGATGATTTGAACTTCTTTAATTCGAGAAGATCAGATACAAAACGAAACTGTAGCTAATATCAAAATAAAAGCCGACAAATTCATTCTTGAGACATCTGCTACGACGTGAAGACAGATATTAAAGTTTTGTCGGCAGTAAACTTTAACGACACCAAACCAAATTAAAATTCCTTGTCGCTTTTTTGTTAACTATTGCTAGCATACAGACACATATTCATATGAAATACATACCAATACCATAGAAATAATTTAAATTAACTATGTATTTAGATTATTTGCAAACCTATTATAGTAAGGTTTCAGTTTAAAAAAAAATAGAAGGTCCTTTTTATCCTATTCTTGTCTTAGTCACATAGTTATGTATTGAAATTATGTATTTTTTAAATATTCATTGTACGATATCATTTTAATTCTGTAACGTATTTGAGAATGCCAGAGCTACTGAAATTCTATAAACTTGTGTTTTTGTCTACTTGCATGTTTTTTACACAAAGGTCATCATCATCATACAAACACTTAGAAAATATGGTTAAATAGAGCCTAAAGCCAGGATACTACAATTATTATTTAATATAAGGTGTACCTAAAAGATTAAAATCGAGTGTAGTTGCTTATTAAATTAAATCATTTTAACGCCATTTTGAAATATTATACGAGTATTTTTATGTCCTGTGCCATCAATTTCCAATAATAATACAACGTAATATTCTTTTATATTGTAAAATATATGTAATTGCCAATTTATATCGCTGTGGTTATACTCGACTAGTTTCGGGGTAAACACAGTCGAGGTCAACTCAACGCCTGTATCTGTCCCTACGGATGGAGGCACGAAATTGGTCTTCACCCAAAAAATATTTGATTCTCGCTTATCTGGCTTGCGAGAAAAGTTCATTGATATGATCCTTTCGCTGAAATCTGTTTACCGTGAATGATATATTATTTAAGAAGAACGAGTGCCGCAGATTTTATTTAATGCGGGTCGTAGGTTTGATTTCTGGTTGGAACACGTTTTTGTTTATGAGCCGGGTCATAAACGTCTTTTTTCAGAATTCCAGGAAAAATGGAAAACTTATAAAATAACGTTTACATCCATCTTATGATGATACCGTGATACTAAATTGTATAAAAGTAAAAAAATTACAAGAAGTGATCCTAAAAGTAATTTTACAAAGTAGTCATTTGTTTTACAATTTTATATACGATCATACGTCATTAAACATGTAAAAATAAGTTTATTATTTATATTTATTTGTAGTATCGCCTCCTTTGCGCCTTTTTGTACACGCCAAGTACATGCACTTGCGGGATCTATCTACATAATTATATGTCTGTGGATATTACTCATATTACCCTTTTTGTATGTCACCACACGAATCATCGCCACCACAAGAACAATGCAAACTCCCCATTTAATATTCAACGTATTCAATATCCAGATTTCAATTTGTAATCTATAATTCAACGATAATTGTATCATTATATTTTAATAGCGATTCAAACAATAATGAGTACATAAAAGCCTGATGTTACCTGATGCCAATTTGTTCTGAATTTCATAATTATTATAAGTTCTTTAATAACTTTTTTCTCGCGAAATAATTAAAGTTTTAATATAATGGTTTTTAACTTTCAAAGAGAGTGAATTGAAGCCTTCGAGGCAATAACGTTTAATCCAACTCTTTTAATACAACTTTCTAGATAGAAAATTCGTATAGCATCCATTTCAAAAATATTTTATTAATTAGCTGATCCCCGCGGTTTCACCCGCAATAAAAAAGGAGAAAAGCATACATGTTTGATAAAATATAGCCTACAGCAGTATGTAAGGTTGTATCTTTAAATTGGTGAAAGAATTTTTAAAATCGGTCCAGTGGTTTCGGAGCCTATTCAAATCAAACA
>DWPU01000139.1:0-10243 GCA_018251975.1 Urbanus esmeraldus
GTATGACTTTGTTATGTTTTTTTGATACGATCTCGGTTTACGTTTACGCCCGTTTTTCCATAGTAAAATATTAGTATCCAAACGGTGTGCTAAGAGCGCTGCATGTAGATGTACGGCACCGTACGTAAACGAAGAACGTTTCACTAAACGTAATAAACTCGTAATAGGGGTACAGAAAACAGCAGCGTTTGACACTATTTGAACTGTTTTAAAGGCAAAAATAAAATAGGATTGACGTTGATGCCTGCAAAGTCAACTCAGAAACCGCCTTTTAACAGTATTATAAACAATACACTTGTGAACGATTTTAACAGGTAAATAAAAATAATGGTTTCATCGCTAATTTAGCGATTTTCCAAGCAACTTTTATTTAAAGGCACGAACAAACAAATCAATTAAAACGATGAGTATTTCTTTTGAAGTTAACATCTGCTGTTTATATTCGCGGTTATTCAGAATTACTCTTACCAACGTTTAATATGTAAAAAACCTATATTTATATCATTATAAAATGAAGAAGCCTTTGCTTGTCTATATTGCACATATTAACTAAACGGCCAAATGTTTGCCTAAATCCCATCAATCCCATTCACATGTAGTAATTTTGCGAAGTTTACAATATAAATCTAAATCATGATATTGCAATGGAATATTGCTATTTCTAGTTTATCGGTATCACATACAACATTTTAAGGCATGACCTATCATCGACGAATATTTGCCTATACCCTGTTGCGGCGGTTGCGGCCTCAAAAAACTAACATTAGCTCGAAATGAGAACGCGATCGACTGAAATAACGGCATACCAGCTAAACGATGCATGTTCATAGTTAATTTAATGTTCTGTGCCTTCAATACGTCATTACAATGCAGTATTGAGAATTGAGATCACTTCTGAGAAAACTATTGCAATTGCACAAACAGTTAATCTGTTTGTTTTCCTGTCAAATGTTACATGATTGAATCCAGGACTTTCAATATTAACTTTAGGATAGTGTCCGAACTTTGACCACCAATATGCTAATATCTTGTTATCCTTGAGCTCTAAAGGAAGTACCTACTTCATGACTAAGTTTTAAGGCAAACTTCATAAAAATCATATAAATCAGAATACAACCCAGTTGATGATCTCACAGGCGCAAACCTTAAGTACTTCAACGAAATATGTTGCAACCACCCTTTATTTTCCTTGTCACAAGTATGATACATAGCAGAATGAGTTTTTTATGTGTCCTTGGCTTAAAAAATTAATTAGCAATTAGCAAATAACGAGTGACCCAGGCCAGTATCATTAGTTTAATGTATGAAGCTACATAAATATGGCATGACTGCAGTAGGATGGGTCGAGGTTGATGGGCGTATGATATCAATGATATATTATGTTATGTGGAGACACCAGCGGCACACCTAGTTCTGCTTCATAATATCAGTGTTAAATTAAGCTATGTTTTGTATTGAGGGAGTGGTGAGATAGAACACTTTCATGAAGAGTTTTAGTTCTCAAGGGGAACAAACTCAGACTAGGTATTTGAAGTTGATTACTCACAGTCTAATAGCGCAATGATCTTTCCTCATTACGCGAATTGCTTCAACATCATCCACTGCATGAAAACCTTCAATGCCTTAAAATATTTATCTGCTTCACTATGAGATTTTTAATTATTTTCATAACTCATATGTATTCATAAATGACGAAAATGTAATAATCATAGAGATCGTTTAAGGAACTATAAATACAATTTATTACTTTATTACACTGCTTCGTGAAGCATACAAGCGAGGTTGTAGTAATATATATTTATTTATGATAAAGATTATATCAGAGGAACGAATTCATGATAATAATACACATACACATAAATTCTACATGATTAATTCGAATCTATACAGCATGGCGTAATGAAATCCTCTTCACACGAACTGTATGGCAACATATATCACATATAATTAAAATTTTCCGCATATTATGTTATCACTTCGTAAATGCAATGCAACCTAACCTAACCGAACCTAAACTACAGGAGAAAAAGCCTTCCGCGCTAATTCTGCCTTAGAGCTAGTTTTACTCTTCAACATAAAGTATTATAAAATCCTATACACTAAGCCATCCCTATCCAAAAGCTAGGATTATAACACCACACCACTCAGACGATCATAATACCTACGCATTACCCCTCGAACACACGAACGTACTTGAGATGTGCGAGTAACGGCTTTAATCTGAGCTTAGGCACAAGATATTCCTGCAATAAACTATACTGAACTGAGCATACTGATTTGTTTCAAATAGATACATCATTATCAGCAAGTGTTTTGGCAGCATATGTTTGATCGGTTAATCCTAATATATCCTAAAGTAAACTACTGCGAAGCATGCATATTCTCATCGAATGTATATAATATCATATCTTTATATTTACTGACAGACAAGGCACAGCGTACCGGTAGAATGAAATTTAGTGCAGAAGTTTTTTTACGAAATCTTGTGCTCATCTGAGTGGTGTTAAGGTGGATAACTTTTTGTAAAAGTTTTTTTTTACAATAGTAGTTAAAGCACTTTCTTGTGAAGAAAAATGGACTTTCATCTATAATAACAAATAATGTAATTTATGTGAATTTTGTGAAAAAAATTATCTATAGACTGAAATAAATTTAACAGGCATTGGTGGCTTTTAGCGACGACATTGAACCACTTTATATTTTTTACCAGAATAAAGGTTAGAGTGACAATAAGGTCAAGATCTGAAGCAACGGATACGCCGCTCCTTTTATTTACCAACCCATTAACCGCTATTGTTTTCACCACAACTCCTTTGTTCATAAGTTTAATGTGCTCTTTATCAACGATTTTCTTAAGCGATGCTTCCTTTGTTAACACTTTGTTTCGCCCACATCTTATTTCTTACAATTGTTTTAGTCAGTTAACTATTGACTCTTCATTAAAATAGTGTGACCTGTTCTTTATCATCATCATCATTTATTATTAACCATAAAAGGAAATATCGAAGAGGAAAACTAAATGATCAAATCCAGACTTCTTAATAAATTACTCATCTCGTGCAGTCATCAATTCATCAACCAGCCAGAATACTGGGAATATGGCAAGAGTTCTTCTTTCCAGGAGAGTCGTAGACCTTAGAAGACCACTTTTAGAACTCTGAAAGTGTTCTTTTAAGGTCTGATATACAATTTGGTGCATGGCATCGATCACATACGTTTACGTTTCCTCATTTTATATCTCACGTTTTATTAACGAATACTCATACACCCTTACCAAACATACTGCACTGCTCTGTGTTTATCGTAACACGTATTACCTTTTAGTAGTGGTCTAAACGTACACGCATAGAACACTGCGTGTTGTATTAGCGTCCGAGTGAAGTCAGATGTAAAAATAGAGCAGCACGCGTTTTCAATTTTCACGCCACGGTTCGAGATTTACAACGCAATGCACTAAATTAAACATATGACCAATAGACCCGTTGAATATGAGAAAAATAAAACTATCGGTTCATAACTGACGGTTTACGCATAAATTTAGACTGTGTACGTGCTACATGTGGAAGTACCTTAATTTTGACGTAGTCCCCACACTATGCCTCTTCATAAAAGAGGCAAAAAGAGCTCCCCTTCTAAGCTGCTATTTGAGATTCTACTCCTCTTGCAAATATCTCTCTCAATACTTGCAATTCAAATGTGATGACTGATAGTTTGCAAATATCTAAGTTAGGTATCTTGCTGTTTGTAAAAACTGAACATTGTAACAGACATAAAATAGTTACAAAAACCCCAGTAATCCACTTTTTCGTCTAATTTGTTAGCCTTGGAAAATATCTACTTGGATTGCGATTTGCAATAACCGTTTTTTTTGCCTGATTTTCATCCAACATAAAATCAAGGCTGTAGAATTATTATAATGGATTAAGAAAACCGGTAATCTCGTGAAACGCAAGCGAAACAATTTTAATAAACAATTCATTTCCGAATATTTTCATTCGACCTAACAGACGTAAAATCATCGTTAACATAGTTTAAACCATAACTTGCTTATGAGCATATAAATGTGGAATCCTTCAATTTTGTAGTGACGTCACCTTGGCCTGTAGCAGGAAAACCGGTTAATGATACAAGACTAGAGTCATCGCCGGTTTTGAATCACGTACAATGTTGCGGTTTTTTGTGCTTCGTAACCATCGTAATACGTCAAACGTAATAAATATACCGTTATGTTAATTAAAACAGATTTACAAGCGTGTTATCTCTTTGACAGTATCGTGGCTTCTAGAATACGTTGTTTGTTACGTAAAACTGTTCGAGTCCTGTTAAGGACAGACGTAAATCACATATACGGCTACATATGATGCCATGTGACAGAATTTTTTGAAGTTTAACATAAGTTCATAATGTACCAAGTACCCTGGGGGATATTAAGAGTTAAGTTTGGGGAGAGAGTTTTTTCATCATCAGTTTTGCGACAAAGGATGCTGAGTTTTAGTTTTGGAGAGGGATTGATTGCTCCTATATCTGAAAGTTTGCCGTGTGACAGATTAAGGTATTTCTGCTTATATATGGAGAAGGGGGATTTGTGCCCTCGCACCCTCCTCATGTATGTTCAATATGTTCATATAGGTATCTCTGTTTAACACAACACACTTATACACACATGCTTATTTCGTTTCCATAAAAACGTACATTATAATAAACTAAGGATAATTTAGGATTAAATGTTATCCTACACCTCCGGCTAACGGCGCCGTGCGTGTGCAATTTAGTAAATATTACAGCCAGTTATAGAAGTACGAGGAAAACCAAAGTAATTACCAAACATACACCATTGTTATTCAAATTAACTCGAGCTTTGACTAAACAAGGGGAATACGCTATGTTGATATACTTAAAATCTTTAAATACATAGTCAAAGCGCGCTTAGTCCTTATGTTAATCGCTTACGAAAGTTAAGCAACGTAGAACGCGGTTGAGATTTGGATGGGTGACCAATAATCTTACTCGGTGCTAGTTGTTATTGGACACTCCTTAAAGCTGTCAAAGGCCTTGTAAGTAGTTAAAAAACATCAGACAAGGGTTGCCTCGTTCATCTACCAATCGATATTAAAGTATGTGTAAAAAGTGATGTGAAAAATTGTGAAGAAATAGTAGCAGTGCTTAATATACACCTCTTCAAAAATAGTTCAAGGAACAAAAAGCGAACGAGCAAAACGAATAAAACCAGTAGGTATGTAAATGTATCGCTTGTACTCGCAATTTACAGCGATTGTGATGAAAAATGCATTACGTATCGAACGTTTCCTCCGTGACATTATCAAATTGATATACTGACTGTATTGGGAACAAGCAAAACGCGTAAATAAGCGCTCAATAGCGGACGCTGTCGAACGCAGCATCGCAATTGCAGATTTATGAACGCAGAAAATGACGCACTGTTTCATTCATTTTTTTTTGGATTCTCGTGATTTTATAGTATTACATATTTGAGCTTCCATCGCGTGTATGCGTATGCCTGTATATAAAACTTTTTAACTCATAAATAAAACATGAAAATCTGTAACGAACTCCATATAGAAGAGTCCACTCACTCACACACTCCATAATGTTCAAAATCTGATAACAAATGCGTTGCCACTTCACTCAATTTGGTACTCAATTTTGTAAAAAAAAAATGAGTCGATCATCATCACCATCAACGAGTACACAGCGTTTACAGAACATCTTGCGTTTAACTTTTTAAAGTATCCCGACGCAATTGCCGTGTCGTACTGGACAGTGGAACTGCGGCCAATGGCCAATGTTCTCAGAACGACAACACATTTTTGATTTATTGATTCAAAATTATTTCTCAAGGAAGATTAATTGATTTGGTATAAATTACAATGGATTTAGAACTACGTCATTTTTATAGGTTACCTGGCTAGTTGCTATAATTTATTATCGACTTCTATTAAGTTTTTATACTAACCAAAACGACAAAATGTTGGCCTTAAAAAACTGGCCATTCACATTTCTTAAAACAGGAATAAAAAGAATTCACGAGCCAAAGTAATGACTTACGAAGATGAAATCACCACGTACCAAAGTCAGCCGAGGCCGAGGTTAGTCGCTTACTGGAAAGATGGTAACAGATGAGTTTTTGGGGAACATTAAGCCGGACCCGATTACTGTCAGAAACCTTATTGTTGAAATTTGATTTTTCCACGTAGAACATTAGAACGTGGAACATTGGTAGGAAGATTGGAAGGAATTGGATTTTGAATTAATGTTAATTAAAGCTTATCACGTTGGCGGTTAGATTTTAAAATTACGAGGTTATTATGGACTTAGTTATTATAGCTTTCTTTAAAACATTGTGATGAAACATGACTTGACATTGTATCTAAAAGTGTTCTAAAAATCTCAAAGTTGTCTAAATTTCAATTCTACAATTTGCTGTCCGTTGGCTTGGGACTAAATGCTTCACATTCTGATAAGAATTCCGCGCTTAACAAGGGACTATAATGGCTTGATAATTTCCATACTATATTTATAGACAAGTGATACAACGCTTGTAACTTTAGATTAGCCAAGGCACCACACATGCAACACGATAATATTATGTGCGGCGCTAAGAAAGTCTTCCATAATAATTATACAGACGTGAAGTAAGTCGACTAGTTATGTCAAGATCCATCATTAATAGTCATGGAGAGTATAGAGACTAACGTTGGTCGCTAATGAGCCGTGATGCATGCCTTGATGTTTAATGATTCGTCATTAGAACTATGACACGTCATTACAATGGAATGGATATAATCATCTCTCGTGCGGTCGGTTGGCTACATAATAATGTTGTAGCTACAGATAAAATAATTAAATTAACATTGGTTAATGAAATTTTGTAAAAACTTATGCAATGAGAAGAAAAAAAGGAAGTTCATAATATACAGTTATAATTATAAACAAGAAAGATGCCCCCGTTTATTGCTTATCATTGGACCTACCGCATACTTACAAAGAAGCGGCATCATACAGTGATAAAATAATTTTAGATAAAATCGACTCTCATACAGCTTTTGATCAAATGACCACGAATATATTATTATACTCGTCCATCATTAATCAAAAATTATATAAGCATATTATGTAAAGCGCTTTACATTTTAATTTACCGCGAAGACGGTTGACATTTGGATTTAAGAAAAAAATCTTAGTTTTATAAACATAACAAATTTTTTTTTAATATAACCTTATGTATACTATCCACACATAATCCTATGGTAAATGACGGAACTATTTACTATGTTAGATAAGCAATGAGTTCACTTACAATATATCTTGAGAATAGTTTATGTGCTATCTGATCGACTTTGCATTGCAAATCGCTTGCATTGATGGTGGAAGGGAACTGCGACGTCGTATGAACGTGACAATTATGCACCTATAGTAAAGTTATACATAGAAACATAAAATAGTAATAAACAATACTAATCGTATACCATAAATAAAATGCAAAAGCTTTTTAACAACGGTGATGGTTGATTTACTTTAAAAGCGGTCTTACTACTAAGCAGAAATCGCTACCATAAACTACTATATAAGAATACAATAGAAAATAAAACAAGACATACAATTTCAAATACAATACTTACATACACATACGTGTGAAACAAGCAATTGACTGAAAAATTGCAATACGATTAAATGCTAAATCCAATAGGAGCTGATAATGTATAATAACTTGTTGAACTATAAACCAACTGCGGTTTATACCCCGTTAAGGATCATAGGTTCAGGATATTTCCTACTAATTTTGCTAAGACAGTGCTTTACTAATTTTAAAATATTTTCCAAAATATTTCAGAAACTTGTAAATAGTTTAGACACATAACATAAGGATGAGATGGCATCGAGGTATATGTCATCCGTTTAGAAGGTAAATACGGTTTTGGCCAAAGACATTCGACTTACGCTGACGTTATATTTTTGGTTTTGACCAACAAAAACAATCGTGTCGCTGTAGTTCTCATACTTTCCTATTCCGTTTCGTTAGTGGAAAACGAACACCACGCTCCGCAGATCGTGTCCCAGCAGAATAGTTGCATTGAATCGTAAAACCATACTGTTCTAATAGGTTGTAAACAAACCCCCCTGCTGTGCACGACTCCATAGTGGTGTGAAGTGAATGCATTAAACCGAATGGGTTTCTTGCCTCACTCCGTTTTGAGTTGACAATGTAGTTTTATGCCTCAGGAATAATGGGAAGACTGGGAAAAATACTTTGGTTTGCAAATTGTTACATGTTATGGTTGTATCGGGTTTACAAAATTGGTCTTCAATATTGTTCACTATAGCATTGAAGAAAATACCATAGACCTAATACCTATTTATTTTTTTAATCACATGTCCTTAAACTGACTTCAAAACAAATGATGATTTGGTTAATAAAGATAAAAAAATGAATGTAGAGCATTTAGTACACCAGAAAAAATAAAATAAAAGCGATCTTACTCGATGTTCCACATTCCAATTCGTTATAAAATTAGCTGAATATAAATGGAGCAACGGAGGAATGTTGTTTACGGCGAAAAAAATGGTAAAGCTGTATTACAAGGACCATTGGCTCATTTTGTATTTATTCACAGCTAATAAAATCGCGGAGAAAAAATAATAAAAGCAGTTTCTAATATGTTTATGATGACGCAACCAAATATGATCTTTAATACCAAATTGACCATACACAAAATCATCGATTTGGGTCTTGAGCAACAAGCTTCAGGTTCTATACAGCAAAACATTGCAAAAGATCAAATCAACACCTACAATGCTCGCAAATGTAGACAGACAGATTTGCAATCGACAAACCGTGCCAATAAGTTAGATACTTATCGTAACGCAATAAGGCAATAGACAAACAATACACAGTTATGCTCAAAGACCAGTAGCACCATTCCGGTTGACAATGCGGTACAAAGGATTAACATGGCGAGCAGTGTTGCCAATTTAGCGACTGTCGCTAGAAATGACGACTTTTATCTTAGCGACATAAAATTTAGCCTCTAGACAAGATTTAGCCTCTTTTGGAGTACAAATATTTACCGGCAATTGGAATTTATAAGCAAGATTTTAATCAATTGCCATCCCTAATTAGGTTGAGCAACCTTTTTTCGCCGATATCAGCGTGATGAAAGATTAAACTAATACTGAGCATTTTCTTTTCGTCTTCAAACCTTCAAATTCTGTATTCCACTGATGGATCCAGTTTAGCGACTTTCTAGCGACTTTTCGTGTCTAATCTAGCGACATAGGTTATTGGAGCTGGCAACACTGATGGCGAGACATTCGCATAAGAAGCAATTAGCTGGTAGGGAGGAGAGCGGAATGCGCGCGACCGTTAGCCTCCGGTAGCCCGGTATCCCTAGTTGGTGACACTGCATCTCGGTTGAATGGTCGCAGCTTTATGAGATCCCGAGCCATTTGTGCAGCCAATTCTGTCCTGTATGATTTGCGGGAATTTCCACTCGCCTTGTGGAAATAGTTTTTAGACTTAACGTATTGAATTGTAAATGATAATAAATGTTTGCAAAAAAGAATTCTGCCACAAACTGACTATAGATACATGATGTTAAGTGGTGATTAAATAAATCATGCCCATAATATGTAGTTACAAAGAGTATACTTTAGTGATTTTAGTTCCAATTCCTTGCCAAATACTTCTTGATTTGCGCAATTGACAGTAATCTCTTAAAATCGAAAGTAATCAAATGACGTTTGACATCTTCTATTTTGTCTTCATTCCTACGTCTCATAGGACAAAATGCATATAAATCTCATCATTACGCCTTGCAAATCCTCGTATTCTTAAAGGAGCATTTCAAGTTACAAGTTACAAGAGTAATGCGATCTAAATATTATATTTCAGGCGGTCCAATCCGTACAGATGTTCATTTATCCAAAGCGTGGAGTTCATGCTGTGTGATTTACGTAACTCCACTGCCTTTTGTTGGAGATAAGTCTTTGTGAACATAATGGATATAACTGCGGCTTTTTATGATATAAAATGGATTTACATTTGTCATATGAGAATGCTTGAGATTTATTTGCTCATTCAACAAAATTTATGAATGATGAAACCATTTCTGATATAACTAATATGGCAAATAAACTCGCTACAGTTTGGGAAGTAGCAAAATTACGAAGAATATTCCTATTGATACCTTTGCAAATTTTCGATCGCAAAACACGTACGAACCCC
>DWPU01000140.1:0-10229 GCA_018251975.1 Urbanus esmeraldus
CAATTCTGCAACACATGCCAGTTACTTTACGCACTTGGACAGACACTCCAGTAACATTATTGGGACAAACTATAGTGAGAGTAGAATTTGAGGAGAAGGCTTGTGATTTAAGAGTTGTTGTAGCTAAAGGCTCAGGGCCTAACCTCCTAGGGCGAGATTGGTTGGTGCCATTAAACATTACATTAAAAATTAATTTTATCACAGATATGGACTTGTCGAAAACGGAACAAATTTTATTAAAACACAAAGAGGTATTTAAAGAGGGCCTCGGTACCTACAGGGGTAACCCTGTTACTATCCACTTAAAAGATGGAGCGACACCGAAGTTCCTGAAGGCACGCGCCGTTCCGTTTGCTATTAAAGACAGAGTGGAAAAAGAGATTGATCGCTTAGTGACAGAAGGCGTTTTGTGCACAACCGCATACTCTGAGTGGGCTACACCAGTAGTCCCAATTGTGAAGAAGTCAGGAGAGATCCGCCTATGCGGAGATTATCGTAGTACAGTTAACCAGGCTACAGAATCTGATACATATCCTTTACCTACTGCTAATGAAGTCTTCGCTGCTGTGGCAGGGGGCAAATATTTCACAACACTAGATTTGGATCGAGCCTACACTCAGGTTGTTGTGGACAAAGATACTGCTAAGTTACTAACGCTGAATACTTGTAAAGGCTTGTATACTGTGCATAGATTAGCATTCGGTGTAAAGGCAAGTCCTGGTATTTTTCAGAGGCTCATGACTGCACTTTTAGCAGGGATTGGAGGAGTCGCAGTTCTGATCGACGATATTATTGTGTGTGGTCACACTATGCTTCAGATGCAGCAGCGCCTTGATGTAGTACTTACACGTATCGAGCACGCAGGTTTGCGCCTGAACAAAAGTAAATGCAAGATAGCTAAAGAGCGAGTGGAATTTTTGGGTTTCGTAATAGACAGCAGTGGGATACATCCTGCTCCCAGCAAGGTGGACACTATTTTAAAAACACCGCAACCAAAAAATAAGCAGGAGCTACAGGCCTTCTTAGGTTTGTACAATTTCTATGAGAGGTTCATACCTCATAAAGCCACGATGTTAGAACCATTACATAGATTATTAGACAAGAATCATCCATGGAAATGGACGGACGTTGAGCAGGATGCATTCGAGTCGGCCAAAAGTATTCTAACATATAATTTAACTTTAGTACATTACGACTTGCGTAAGCCTTTAACTTTAACATGCGACAGTTCAGAGTATGGCGTAGGAGCTGTGCTTGCTCACGTGATGGAAGATGGTCAAGAATACCCAATAGCAATAGGCTCACGAACATTACACACACACGAACGACGATACTCTCAGTTGGACAAAGAAGCTGCGGCCATTATGTTCGGTATACATAAGTTTCAGAACTACCTTACTGGAAGGTCATTTACCATAGTGACAGATCACAAACCTTTGCTTGGGATTTTTGACCCAAAGAGACCTATGTCAAACATGCTATCACCTCGTTTGACTAGAATCGCCATAGCCCTTACCTCACATAGTTACAATATTGTGTATAAGCCGGGTAAAGATATTGGAAATGCAGATGCATTGAGTCGTTGGCCTCAGCCAGTCCCGGCACAAGGCGAAGAGCAATACGGAGACATCCTACTTATGGCTGAAACACCAGAAGATTTCCCTTTCGGTACAGATCAGGTAGCAAGTGAGACGAGTAAGGACAGGATATTATCACGAGTGAGGCATTATGTTCAAAGGGGATGGCCAGCTCGAATTACAGACAAAGATTTTCGACCTTATTGGCTACACCGAGAGCAAATTTCTAGTCAGGATGGTTGCTTGTTATTAGGTTCCCGAGTGATATTGCCTTCACCGCTTCGTATGCCAACATTACGCGCACTACACAAAACACATGCAGGTATAGTACAAACAAAGGCATTGGCAAGAAGTTATGTGTGGTGGCCACAATTAAATGAGAATATTGAAGCTTTGGTGAGCCATTGTTCAAAATGTCTGGAAAATAGACACATGCCTGCCAAAACCAGCCACGAATGGATATCCCCTGTACGACCATGGTCAAGAATACATATTGATTTTGCAGGCCCATTTCGCAATAAAACTTTTTTGATTGTAGTAGACGCCTTCTCAAGATGGCCAGAAGTGTTTGTGGTCAATAGTACATCCTCCACAACAGTCATAAAATACTTAAGGATGCTGTTTGCTACTCATGGTTTATGTGAAACTTTGGTCTCAGACAACGGGACACCATTTGTCTCAGGAGAAATGAAGCAATTTTTATCAGCGAACAAGATTAGACATGTAACTATTGCCCCGTATCATCCGGCAACAAATGGGCTCGCAGAACGGATGGTCCAGACGATTAAAGATAAATTACGTAAAATGGAAGATGTGCCATGGGATATTAAAATTCCTAATATGTTATTGGGTTTAAGAGTGACACCATGTACAGCAACACAGAAAAGCCCAGCTGAACTTTTAATGAACCGAAGATTAAGAACCATTATAGATACAATTCATCCAGATAACATACAAAATAGGAAAATTGAATCACAAGTAACTAACAATTCCCAAAGAAAACATAGAGAAACAGCAGTGGGTCAAAGAATTATGTTTAGAAACTATACGGGCAATCAGAAGTGGTTGCCAGGTAGAATTTTAAGTAAGAAGGGCCCTTCAAGTTACAGCGTAGAGACTAATGATGGATCAATTATTAATCGGCACATAGATCAACTTATAAAGGTGAAAGAGAATGAATCTGAAGAAAGAGGAGGTGATGACATTAGAGATGATACAGGAGAGGGTGAACAGAATACACCCAATTTAGATGGTTCAGAGGAAGATATGCATTTGGAACCAGAAAATTTAACGCAAGAAGAACAAATTATAGAGATCCCTAGTGCAGATAAATGGGCTGAAATGTTAGGCATTCCAGACCAAAGTAGTGTTAGTTCTGTTGGGGGGAAAGTTAGAAATAAATCTAATTTACATCAAAAGTCTCCATATGAGAGACCAAGTACTTCTGATAATTATCTATACTAAAGTCCTGATATCCTTTTAATTAATTATTGTTTCATGATTGTTTCAGTAGTTTTGATTTTTGTTACAGTTCTGATTATAGTAGTAGTTACAAATAGTGTTTAACTGATGGGGGAGGTATGTCATGTATTAAGATTTAGGTACTCGTTTCTCTTTTTACATTAAAGAAAAATGTGGTGACTAACGTAGGTAGATGGTTAACAAATGTCATACTTCACATCATGGCTACTTAGCGTGATTAATAAACGTAATCTAAATACATTCTGAGTTTTAATAAACATATTAGTGGCGACGGGTGTTAAAAGTGAACAAAAATGGACAAAAGATCAGTGAAATTTCCGGAATATAACCCGGATGTGGACAGTTGGGACAATTATATTGATAGGTTAAAATTCTGTTTTGAAGCAAATGGTATTGTGTCAGACTCCAGTAAAAAGGCTAATTTCTTTACTGTTTGTGGTGCACGAGTGTTCGAGACTGTTGTTGCGTTAATAACGCCGAAAAAACCTCAGGATGTAACTTTTCTTGAGGTGGAAACCAGCTTAACCAAACATTACAGTCCGAAACCTAACGAAATTTCGACATCATACAAATTTTACAAACGTGAGCAAAAGCAGGGCGAATCTGCATCTGAATACATTGCAGAATTAAGAAAAATAAGTGCTTGTTGCAATTTTAAAGACTTGGAACGCATGTTACGCGACAGACTTGTCTGTGGAATGAATGATGAGAGACTACAATATGAATTATTAAAGAAAGACAGTTTGTGCTACCAAGATGTCGTCGATGCAATGCTGTCGTCAGAGAGTGCAGGGAGAGGCGTCCGCATGATTCGTAGTGAAGCGGCATGGGCGTCTACATCCAGCGCCGAGACCGCAGCAGCACCGGTGCCCATGGATATTAACGCCGTACAGACGCGGAATAACAACCGTTTTTGCTACCGTTGTGGTGAACGACATGCCGGCGAATGCCGCTTTATCAATTCCATATGTCGTTATTGCAATAAGAAGGGTCATTTGGAGAAGATTTGTATCGCAAAAAAGAAGAATTCATATAAGAAAATTAACTTACTCGATGAGCCGAACTCTGATCAATTAAATGGTTTATACAGTATTCAAGGTATAAGCCGAGTGCCGCCATATGAGGTTAAAGTTACATTACATGGTGTACCAATATTAATGCAGGTAGACACAGGTGCCAGTTTCTCACTGATAACTGAACACACTTGGCGAAAGTTATGTGTACACAATCAAGACCCGCCAATTCTGCAACACATGCCAGTTACTTTACGCACTTGGACAGACACTCCAGTAACATTATTGGGACAAACTATAGTGTTAGCCTATGGTGTATATTAGCATTTATATTTAAGCCTAACATAATAAATATATATATTATAATAATATGATTTAACAGTTAACCACGTTAGATTTACTACAATGTATAATAAATAAACAATGTATTGATAGCCATAGATATAGAATAGCGGAATAGATAAAAAGTGTGAAATTGAAGGTAGTTGTTGCTTGACTGTTGAGCGAAGGGACAAGACGTGTTAATTTGATTTCGAGTGTATTAAAGACAAAAGTTGTTGGAGTTCTGCTGTTTTAATTATAAATTCCATACTTCTGGGGCTATCCCAATAGTCTCAGAAGTGGGATCAACGAAAACGAATATTCGTTTCGATCTACGCCTACGAAACAAAGGAAAAAAACGTAAGTACAACCTCTATAATGTTGCGATAGAATATCATGATCGATTAGTAGGTGACTGATTGCACCTGGAAAATAGTATATTACTTTTTTTTTCTCTTTTTCTTTTCTTTGTTGTTAGTTGTCGATAGCTACTTCAGTTTCTCATAGGGCGTCACACGTGTACAAATATATATTATGAGATTGAACGGAACCGATATAACATTCAGAATTGGTTTTTATTATTTCCCGTTCTACCTCGTCTTTAATTTTTAAATGTGATATCTACATATTCGAAAATCTGAGTAATTGTGATTTACTGCATAATCTGAAAATTTAATGAAAGGCAACTATAGTTTTTTTTTTATATATATACTTCGTAATAGCAGGTAGACATAACGTTAAAGCTACGTGTTTACACATATGTGTGTGTGTGTTGTGTCGTGATTTATTTATGGTTGTTGTGAGAGTTTGTTAAGCGGTTGCCTGTCAGTTTCAGGTCTCAATATGAGTCGGCCGAAAGATGGTGAGCCAGAAAACGTGGCTAAAAATCCTGACCCAGAAGGACCCAGGTATGAGGGTCAGGGGCGAGACTTTCGGCAACGTAGAGTGAGTAATGTGTCATGGCCAGGGCGACCCAGGTTTGAGGGTCAGGCAAAGACGTGGAGACATAACTCGGAGCAACCAGGGGTATCGCGGGTGCGCGATACTGAGGTTGATTTATATAACAACTTTGATGGAGAGCATCAAGGTCGGCAGACTCTCGAGTCACGTACCTTCAGGGAGAGGTCGCTCCGGACGCCAGCGAGAGGAGACCGCGGTCCTTCGCGTTCACGTTCGCGCTCCGAATCCAGCGATAACGAGGTCGCCGACACGAGACGTTCGAGTCGACACGGG
Source organism: Urbanus esmeraldus (assembly GCA_018251975.1). Lineage (NCBI taxonomy): Eukaryota > Metazoa > Arthropoda > Insecta > Lepidoptera > Hesperiidae > Urbanus > Urbanus esmeraldus. The sequence goes on from DWPU01000140.1 coordinate 5,627, forward strand.
ACTTGGCGAGGGAGGAAGCGAAGTCGCGGCGCGTCAAGAGATTTTGATGAAGTACGATCACTTAACACTAAACGGTGTAAGTCTACTGATCCTACCGATAACGTATTAGATAAGGTTTTGTCAATTTTGCAATCAGTCAAGGGTTCAGAGAAGTCTAAATTGACTTTTAATACTAATATTGTTCCCGAGTTTGACCCTATGTCAAAGGAACAGACGGTTTTAACGTGGTTGACAAAAGTAGAAGAATGCGCGGAGATTTACCAGTGGGAAGATAGAGAAATTATACACTACGCTCTTCCCAAATTAAGTGGCATAGCTAAATCTTGGTATCAAAGTTTACCATCAATGTTGTTTACTTGGGCAGAATGGAAAAAAAAATTAATTGAATCGTTTCCGGTCCGTGAAGACTACGCTGAACTCTTGACTGAGATGTTAGCCAAAAGAGTCAAATATGGGGAATCCCTAGAGATTTATTATTATGCTAAAATCAATATGTTAAATCGCTGTAGAATATATGGGCGACAGGCTGTAGATTGTCTACTGTACGGCGTTGAAGATAGAGCGGTAAAAGTAGGTGCGCAGGCGGCACAGTTTTCTGAACCCGAACAGGTGTTAAAATATTTTAGGACTGTTAAGGTCGGACAAAGCCGCGAAAATAACGATGTAAACTCGAAGCCTCGAAATGATCGTAAGGGTGCAAACGTTACTGCAAAATTTAGTAATTTTAAAATGACGTGTTACAACTGTGATCAAGTCGGTCACCCGAGTTTCAAATGCGAAAAACCGCCGGCAAACTGCACTGCTTGCAATAGGTTAGGTCACTTATCGATTCATTGCTTTAAAAATAAAAACACAAATAAAGACCGCGATACTAACACGAACAAGGATAAAAGTAAGAATGAGAAACAGGTTGCTCAATTATGTACGACTGAAGACTTAACGGCTAAATACATGATCAGCATCAAAGTGAATGGGCAGATTGTTGACTGCCACCTAGATTTAGGTAGCCAGTGCTCTCTTATAAAATTGTCGAAAGCCAGAGAACTTAGGTTAGATATCGTGATCCCTGACGATCTGCCAGTTCTTAGGGGTATAGGCGCGAATATAGTTTCACCGTTAGGTATGACAATGGCGTCTGTGGAGGTCCAAGGTATTGAAGAGACGATAAATCTTTACGTGGTAGATGACTACGTCATTAATCAGTCCGTGCTATTAGGTCATTCCTTTACGGAACGGTCTGATATCGTTATTACAAAAACCCCGACTGCAGTAATATTCCAGAAAGTTTGCAGCGATAAAATTCACCTCGTGACTAGTAAAAACATCGAAATACCTTCGAATGCACTACGCGCCGTCCCGGTAATCTCCAGTTGCGTTTCGAACACACGCGTTTACGTTAATGGTTCACTGAGGGGATCCGAAGGAAAAGAATACTATCTCCTCCCAGGGGAGTACGCAATAAAAGCCGGTGCCAGCGCGCTGTTGGTTTATAATGTTTCATCCAATTTAATAACTCTTGAAAAGGGGACCCTGTTAACGAGAGTCCATCACATAGGTACAGAAAAATCAAAATATGACATAAGCTCGTGTAGCGTTACATTTTGCGAAACAAAAAACAATGACAGTCTGAACTGTAGTGATAAGTTGAGTGACGAAGAACGATCGAAATTACAACAGTTAATCGAGAAATTTAGTAATTGCTTTTCGAGCGGGCTGAATAATCTGGGCTTCACGGACTTAACAGAGATGGTAATCGAACTCGAAGACACCGAGCCGGTTGTCTATCGCCCTTACCGCATGTCGTACGCAGACCGTGCCTTAGTGAGGAACATGGTACAAGAAATGGCTGATCATGGTATAGTTAGGGAATCGACGTCCCCGTATGCGAGCCCTATCGTTCTGGTGCAAAAGAAAAACGGCGAAAAACGTTTGTGCGTTGACTACCGTGCCTTAAATCGCAAGACTAAGAAGGAACATTACCCCCTCCCTAGGATCGAGGATCAATTAGATCAATTGGCTGGCAACAAGGTATTTACGTCGCTTGATTTGGCATCCGGATACTATCAGATACCGATAGCCGAAGAGTCACGTCATAAGACCGCTTTCGTGACCCCAGACGGCCAGTATGAATATAACCGGATGCCTTTCGGCCTAGTTAATGCGCCATCGGTTTTTCAGCGTACCATCAATAAGATATTGCTTGAAGCGAAAATCAAATATACGATAGTATACATGGACGACGTCCTCATCCCTGCGAAGGATTTTGCTGAAGGCATGCAACGATTAGAGGAAGTTTTGGGGCTTCTCGAGAAGGGTGGTCTGACACTTAAGTTAAACAAGTGCCACTTTTTTCTGGACACCATTGACTTCCTCGGGTATGAAGTTAACTCCAGTGGGATCCGACCGGGGCAACGGAAAACCGAAGCGGTATCGAAATTCCGAAAACCATCGAACCAACACGAGTTGAGACAGTTTCTTGGTCTGTCGGGGTATTTCAGGCGGTTTATTAGAGATTATGCTTTAATAGCTGCGCCGATGACTGATTTACTAAAAAAGGACGCTAAGTGGATCTGGGAAGACAGTCAAGAAGAAGCATTTAATAAAATTAAGAAAATGTTGATTGACAGGCCAGCGCTCGCGCTTTACAACCACAACGCGGAAACTCAGGTACATACAGATGCCAGCAAAGATGGGTTGGCAGGCATCTTACTACAAGCTAATTCAAATGGTGTGTTTCAACCTGTATCGTATTTTAGTCGCAAAACAAACCCAGAAGAACAGAAATTTCACTCCTACGATCTCGAGACGTTAGCGGTGGTGGCATCGCTTAATCGATTTAGAGTTTACCTCATGGGCATCGAATTCAAAATATTCACAGATTGCAATGCATTACGGTCAACTTTTATCAAACGCGATCTAATCCCACGAGTAGCGCGTTGGTGGGTACAGTTGCAAGAATATAACTGTACGATTGAATACAGACCAGGATCGCGTATGACCCACGTTGACGCGCTAAGCCGCAATCCAGTTGATGCATGTGCGACGGAACCCGAGAAGTGTTTTGACATTCTCGCTGTCGAAAGTCACGAGCAAGACTGGATTGCTACCGTACAATCAGCTGACGAGGAAGTCAAAAGGATAAAAGATATTTTGTCTGATCCCAATTCGGAAAAAGTCATGGACGTCTATAAAAACTACAAACTTAAAAACAGCCGAGTTTACAGAATTGAAGGAGATGAAATAAAGTGGCTTGTACCAAAGGGTGTACGTTGGCAGATATTGAAGATGAATCATGACGATGTCGGTCATTGTGGCTATGATAAAACCCTGCAACGTATTCGCAAGAACTACTGGTTTCCCAAGATCCGAAAATTCGTTAAAAAATATGTTACGTCTTGTTTGGAATGTTCGCATCACAAAGCGCCGGGTGGAAAGCGAGAGGGTGCATTACACCCCATTGAAAAGCCAAGCATGCCATTCCATACACTACACGCAGATCACTTGGGCCCATTTATAAAGAGCAAAAAGGGCAATTGCTATATGCTGGTTCTTGTAGATGGCTTCACCAAATTTGTAAATGTGAAACCTGTAAGGGATACCAAATCAGCAACTACAATTAAAGTTCTTAAAGACCACATTAGCTGTTTCGGTGTCCCTACGCGTCTCATAACTGACAAAGGTACTAGCTTCACAAGCGGAGTTTTTAAAGAGTTCATGACTACTTATGGCATTAAGCACATAATCAACGCCGTGGATACTCCTCGGGCGAACGGTCAAGTAGAGAGGTTCAATAGAACCATACTTGACGCTCTTTCTACTTCGACCCATGGCAAAAATGAAAAGTGTTGGGACGAACAAGTTCCAGACGTCCAATTAGGCCTCAATACTACAACTCACAAGACAACCCAAAAGACACCGTCTGAACTTCTTTTTGGGTTCAACATTAAGAGCAAAAGCGAAGGGATTTTAAGCGACGTTTTGGACGACACTAGTAAAGCAACTTCTATAGATAAGTTAGTGGACATCAGAGACGACGCAGTCGCGAAAATAAAAGAACAACAAACCAAGGATAAGAAAAGATTCGACAGCAAAAGGAAAGTCGCTAAGTGTTACTCGGAGGGAGATTTGGTTCGCGTAGAACGGCAGGTACCACACGACGGACAGTCTCAAAAATTAGTGGTTAAATATCAGGGTCCGTATCGGGTAACAAAAGTGCTTCCAAACGACAGGTACATGATAGAAGATACTCTCCTGACACGTAAAAATAATCGTCGGTACGAAGCCGTAGTAGCAGTAGACAAGATACAGCCGTGGTTGAACTTTAGTAGGGATCTAGATAGTAGCTGTGAGGAAAACGATTCTAATGATGAAAGTGGGGATTAATTTATGTTACGTGGATATAGATTTACATAAGGAACATGTATTAGGATCATTAATATTGCAATATTTACCTTGAATGAGTAATAATAGATCGTAATAATTTTGGATGAAACTTAAAATTATAGTTGTAGTGTTTGTTATGGTTGGCGTCTTTATAAATGTAAAGTGTAAATGTATGTATACATACATTCGTGATACGAAGTAAAAAAATATATATATATAC
>DWPU01000141.1:0-10227 GCA_018251975.1 Urbanus esmeraldus
ATATTCTGTTAAAGATTTATTTTCATTTTAAATTACATAAAAGTATTACTAAAATTGATGTAATTATGGATATCAGTTCTTACAAATAGCTGTAAAACAACGAAATGTTGTTTTTGATATCGATTGCAAATATGTATTTTGCCTTTGCAATAAAATGTAGAATTTCTTAATTTCGATATAACATTTTAGTTTGACAACAAAGATATTAACCCTACAGTCATCTTTATACTACATGCCGTCAATACGAGTAATTAAATTTAATACTTCACTGAATAAAGATACAAATTACTTACCAGGAACTATCCATTATAAGGAATACATCGTCTGTTTAATATCTGAATGTTTAATTCGATTAGTCATTGAAATGCCTGCATTATTCACGAGGATGCGCTGTAGTCGTGAATTACAATCACATATAACAGCTTTTATCTTATGCTTATGTAATTACTATACTTGCTATGACAAGACTACTCGATAAGTTCAAGAAACAAGGAATACGCCTTTAGCAATACTTTGTATTGTCGGGTTGTAGACGTAAGTAAATGTGATTTCTAAGTACATAATTGCAATTTATATGATAGTTTCCTAATTTATTGTCGAAATACAAATTTTTAGACGTTTACCTAATGGATGAAACTCAGAAATATGTCACGTAATAAAAAGAGTTTGCTTTTTGAAATAAAATTATGGTAATGAATATTCGACTTGACTAATTAGTTAATAAACCAGTAAAGTTATTTATCGTTAATGTATGCGAATATTTCAAAAAATGTAATCAACGGTTTATTTGAGCGATATTTTTAAATCCCAATATAGTAACCACATATAGATTACTTCACTGTAATGAATTAAGTTAACTAACGAGTAACAGTAACTAATTAATTAGTACAGATTAAAAAGGCAACAAGATATATTACCTATAGTTCGTGGTAACGCAACAAGATTAAACTCTTTATCAACGCCTACACAACACGTGACTTGTCAATGGAGACGCCAAGATCATGTAGGAGTTAAACGTACTGTATTTAATTTTATTTAGATTACCCAAGAAATTATAGAAACCTTGTGTCTGCCGTTAGCAGCAATGTTTGATAAAGTTATTGCTAGATAGATCTCTAAGTTACGTATAGGAGACAATCCAATATCGAAGTTATTGCTGATAGATAAATCTGCGTTCTCAGCAACAATTAAGTATGTATCGCTTAGGACTTGTTATCCATTATTGTTGAAAAATTTCACATGTTATGAAATTCGGTAGAACCAACCTTATTTATTACTTTAAAGAAAGAATACGAACTAACACACAATCATATTTATTAATCAGAAGATGTTTTCGCGCAAAATGTAGAGTTTCAACGATAATAAATCTTTTTGATTTAACTGTACCTGCTATTGCACATCGCTAGTGATGTATAGACTCCGAGCTGTTCCGTTACAATAAAGAAACCTTCCTAGAATTCACTTCCCTAATGGTTAGTTTCTCTTAAGCATTAAACTAGACCAGGTCGTCCGTTGCAGTCGTAAAGCGCCTTCAGCCTCGTAATTCTCCGATGCCGTATAACTACAATAAAATCTACACACTGGAGGGATTTCATTCGTGTGATGTTGCTACATAATATTTTAATGAGGGTAAAATTATTTGTAGCGTAATTAAGGAAGCCTCTACAAACAGCCCGACTGCGGAAGTACACACGGCACGTGCATTATGACACTTGACGAGTACTTATGAAATATATTAATGTGTTTCAGTAAAATACCTAACGGATAGCTAGGATACGTGTACGATGTTCGAAATTATTTCTTAATATCAAGAAAATCTATATTACGAATATCAATCCACCAATATGTAAGTCCTATGCCCGAGCTTAATTTCCTTTTATATTAATTTGTTCAGAAGTTAATGACTGATAATAGACCTCACATCGAGCTAAAAGACTGATTAATTACTTAAAATGCATAACAATAAATAAGCATATTATGGGAACACCTACGTAAATAAAACACATTTCTTTGTTAAACTAGATATTCGTGAAACGAGGTCGACTTTATCGCAAAAATAAAGCCTGACTAACCTTAAATTTAACACATGCAACTTATGCTCGACCACGCACTGGCGCCAAGCTTCGCAGCTTATATGGAAAGAGAAAGCTCTGACAAATTACGTAAGCGTCAGAAAACTCAACTCCTTAGTCATAAATGCGTTTACACACTTACAGGTCACTTATTATGTAGGTATGCTATTAATTTTTATGTAGGCAGATAACGTGCAAAATTACTTTGAACTATTTATATAACCTTTATTATTTAACAGATAACGCATACGATTTAAGTTAACACACATAAAAATTTTATATTGTACAATTTTTTCTTGACTTTTGCATTCGAATCTAAATGACTTGATCGACTCTAATCGTGTGCTAAATTAGTAAAAGGTAAAACACGACTTTACTACGCAATTGTGTTTAGTTTACTCAATTCCATTACCCTTTAGAACGAGGCTAGACAAATAGTTCAAACACTACGAGTGCGGTCATGTAAGTTCTGAACCAAGTACTATCTATACCGGAACATATTATATTGAAAACATAAAAACTTTTTAATACTACACTATTAAATCGCTCGTTTCTCTCTTCGTAACGTTTAATACGTTTGTAATTGAATCGGCTGATCAAAAACGAAGTGGATGGAGTCAACAACTTTAATAGCACTATCACTTTTAATGTTATAGTGCGAATCCCGCCAGGTTATAACAACACTTTCTCTTATCTAACGAGAATTATACATAGATCTTCCAACGCAGTGAAATGCGACGTGTCAGCTGATTAAGACCATAAATTACAGTGTCATAACAGTCACTCATTCAATAGCTAATTGGCTTAAGAATATAATTAATGTCTTCTTCTTGTGTAATCGTCAAAGATAAAGTGAATAAATCGCTGTATAATCTGGTGCTGTCACAGTGACGCGTATAGTTACATGCTCTGTAGGTACTTGATTTGTCATTCAACATGCCACCGCACAAAAAATATTGCACTTTTACTCGAACTAGTATTGTTGAATAAAGAAAATGAGCTAGAGTTTGAACATTTTTAACTAAAAAGACATTTAAATGTAACCTACTATACCTATATTTAAATCCTTTGTTTGGCGATCAACTTTGATAATTTTACTACCTTTGATCTCCAAAGTATTAAATAAAATATTGTTTTCATTCTAATTTAGGAAAAAGTACGAATATTACTCATAAAATTAAATTATTTTATAGGTTTATTTTTGTTAATCATAATAAGTTAATATTTTTATTAATCATAATAAAGCCAATGGGTATGAAAATTATAGACACGAGGCGAACCGAACCAAGGGTAGAGAAACCGTCATTTCTTGCAACTTTACCAGTTTTACCACGACGTTGATTGATTAAAGGAGAAAAAAGCCAGGAAATCCTCATTCATTTGAACCGTTAATCTTATATGTATTTAGACCTGAAGGTCTAGTACCTTACTAAGATACTTTATTAAGACACTAAATGTTTTTGTATAGTAAAATAAACTTTGAATGTTGCCTTTAATTTCGCTATTTACCCTTTCCTTATGACTATATTTCAATATTAAAACACCAAACTGGTTTTAACGATCCAATTTAAAAAGCAATGTGCTTCTGTTAATAATAACAGTAAATATGTGGCATGTTAACTTTGCACCTGCCCTGGCCTCATTTAAATTTCTGACTGAGTTTAAATAATAACAAAGTCACAATGTGTGACCATTTCATGTCATACAACCTCCGAGTACACAAAATCCAAATCGACCGTCATTTCCGGCAACCATGCACACCGGAACTTGGGGTAATGACCGCGTCACCTAAGGGGATATCGGATGTATCGACGAGGTACGCAAATTCTTCAACCTTGGATATGGTGTAAATGCACTCAAAGTCCAGTAGAGTAACATAGTAGGACGAACCAAAGAGAGGAAGCGAAATGGTTATAAAATTCGACTTCCCATTTCGGAAACCCATTGCCAATCCAAAGTCATTCATATGATTGTTAGAAACAAATTAGCCTACTTTAATAATGAACGGATACAGCATGATGACAATTGCATGCTTTAGACACTTCAGAGTTATCAAAAATGTTCATAAATGTGTGAATCTTATATGAATCGTAGAATACTATGGCAAAAGTCCCTTTAATTCTGAGAAAGGTCCCGTATGTTGTAGTGAGAGAACATACGTCATTCATGCAGCCAACATAAGCTTAGTTTAAAGCTCCGAATTCTCGGTATCCTCCGTTACAATTTAGTTACTCATATCTATTTCCAGTCAAAATCGCATATAGGTATTGCATACTTAGACTACCAACCAACAGGGGTAGCATGCTTCCCCGAAAATATATGACGCATCACCAATCACCAGTTTATAGAAATAATGCTTAATATTACCTTCAATAAAAGACGGATAAGAAATTTTCCAACAAAAGGTTGTGGGAAAGTTTCCGACTTTCACGTTTTAGGCGTACTTATTTCTACTTACTTTGGGCATGAAGTAGGAAAATATCTCAATGTACATTATACATTTGCATGAATAGCTAGTTAAAGTTGTTTTAATTAGCTATGGAAGCAATTTATCAACTTTTAAAATTACTCCTTATTCCATCATCATTCTCATGAAATTGATGTAGCAAACGAACACAAACCAGCTAATAATAAGTGGCCACTGTCACACATAGACATAGAATTCCTCATCGTTTTTATGCTGTGGATGTGTTTCGTCATATTTGATATTGTTATAGAACCACCTTCAGATTTAGTAATCTAAATAGGAGGTCATAACTCATCACGGTGTGAGGGCCAATCTCGTACAACATGGCCGATGCCGGTGAACCTTGTTTAATTAGTCTCACCTTACAGTTTAATTAGGTGAGAGACAACGGGGGAACAAAACCACCGTAGGATGGACATAGAGGCCCATTTTTGACACGTATTGAGTTTCCATTTAAAGTAAAAATCTTTTAGCCTAATTTTGTCGGTAGTGCTATTGTTGTCACGTAACATTGTTAATGTTTTTTTACCCCAGTTGCGTTTTTTTACTGTGAAATCAATTAAATATGGCGAGAGATAAAAAATATAACTACTTTAACTGTCTTTGAAATTTAACCTGAATGGCACTGAAACGAAATCTTCAAGGAAATACTAAAAATTTGATACAAATTTAGACCGTAACAAAATGACTACTAGGTACCAGCTCAAACTAGAAATAATTACCACTTTAAAGTCACTCCATAATAGTCCATAATTAAATTAATGTTAATAAACAATAATAAGCCACGAAATTAATAATACAAGTATAATCAATGCCAGGTAGCTATATGTTCCTTAAATTTAGCTAAAAACAACACATATTTATATATTAATACATAAAAACTTAACATCTTATAGGACCACCACCACTTAGAACTCGATACAAAATGGGACTTAACTGTTAAGATACTACAGCAGTTTATCCCTATTACCCAAAAGTCCCGATTACCCGTAAGACTAGTTCTCACGACGCGTTATCGTCACCTCAGGGTACTACGATAAGCACTTATCTGTCACCGGGCGAACGCGATTTATATGTTTACTTTTGAAACACATCGCGAGAAGCGCAGTTGTGTTTTTAGGGATCCGTGCCTAAAGAGTCAAAACGGAACTTTATTACTAAGCCTCCGCGTCCGCAGTCTATCTGTCACAGGGTTCTATGTCTCAGTAAAAAATCATATGTCTACCTATCATATGTCTATGTGGAGGTAGACACATGAATTTTACCGAGTGTGTATTACAATTGCTACGATCTCTTAGATAACAACAAATTATACTAAGTTGGAAGAAAAAATTTAAACCGTAACAGGTACAACTACATTATATTGTAAATTTCGAACTATCTACTGTGATAACGAATACTGAAAATATATTATGTTGAAAATTTGGTATTACCTACGGAACCCTGCGTTCGCGAGTTCGACTCGCACTTAGCCGTTTTTTATATGGAACATTTGTAAATACGAATGTTATCATATTTTTATTAAAATTTCTTTCCTGATAATGTTCTACTACAGTCGTCTTGTTGTCCAAAGACAGCAAACTTGGAATGACTCTTATTCTAGTGCAATTTTCATTGTTAAGTTTCCAATTAAATATGGCATCGGACTATAAGACAACACAGCAAAAAATACTCTTAATTCTCAAAAATAGTCACTAGTCGCACTATACATGGACTAAATTCTAAGACAATTTCACTTTTGATGTAGTTTAAAAAAAATTAAAGAAACGAAAATTATAAAATAAAATACAACTATAATAAATCAAGATTCCATAGTAGTTACTAAACATTTCATAGAATGTACATCAATTATCCGTTCAAAATTTCCCGAGAAATACACATACGGCGCGTTAGAAGAAATAATGACTTCACTCGTTGGAAAACTGCTTTTATCTTTAACGTTCAGAAGCGTGAAATATGATTTGTTTTTCTACAAGACAATAAGGAAGTAGCATGTACTTCTACGGCATATTTCTCTGTTAACGATGAAAATACCAGGGCGTGTGTAACGACCGAAATCGAATTCTGTTGGCATTCAGCGAATGATGCTCGGTGTTGAGGACGTGGTCTGTTTAACAAAATGCTACACGACGATAAACCATTGGTTTATTACACTGTTTACGTTTATCATAAATTCCAATCACTAGTGTTAAAAGGTATTCCGATGAGAAGACAGGTTACAGTATAGTTGGTAACATGTCTACGTTAAGTTACTTATATTTAAAAGCCCTGTTTCAGTTTAAAATGGTTCAGAGTTTTTATCGTCCCATGTAGCTCTTAAAGCAATTTAAAACGACATAAACGAATTAAATATTTAATTGCAGAACCGTGTGACATTCCCGAGTGAGGTAAGTACCGAGACAAGCTTGATACTTAAAACTCAAACATTTCATATAAAACGACGGGCCCCGTAAACTGTACACTAACACGTTCAAACTTAACATTCCTCGACTCGAGTGTAGCAATAATGGTGCCTACTTGAAAGCAGAACAGTGTTTTTTATTATTCATAGAACAAAGCGGGGTAAGCAGGTCTCCATTGTAGTGTCGGTACCTACAGGGAACAGGGTAACAATGCTTTGTGGGGCAGGTAGCGGGATGCGGGCTGCAAGATGCACGGTAACATGTGCATCGGGATTTTAAACCACCCGGCGCGACAGATGCGTACGATTTTACAAAATGGAATTTGATAGGTTGGGTAAATTGCAACTATGCGAAGAAACTGGTGCATGATTATGATTTTTTGTACAATAGCAAATAAGATAGTAGTCTGTCTGATTATTGTGTGTAACAAACTTTAATAAGATTGGAGTCCTGTCAAAACTCAGTCACAAATTAAAGCATCTATGGCTGATTTTTGGGAATATCTCAAGTAGGTATGAGTCTTACCACATTTTTCTAACTTAATAGAACAGACCTAATGTTATATGGAAAAAAATAAAAAATCGAGTGCAAACGAGAGCAGCAAAGTTACTTTTGCTTTATAAAAGTTTTTAGTGGTACCTACACTATTCTGGTGTAAATAATCCCACTAAAGACAACTTAATCTCCAGCATTAGCAACCTAGTATCACATCTCTGATTAAGGTATCTAATATCATATAGGACTCCGGTTCCATTTTGAGTTGGATACAAATGTCCATGGGCGGCAGTGACAATTCTGCAAACCTGTTTGCTACTTAAAATACATCCAAACAATGCGAAGTTGAAATTACCTTCAGGCTTATATTACGGGCGCTTATATAAATACATTTTGTAGGTTACCGCAGTCATTATACTGAGGAACATTACTCTTACGAGTACATTCAGAGTCGTAAGATCCTGAAATAACTTATTTATGCGGTCCAGTAGCGTATCACTGCGGTTAAATATTGTGAGAAATCAAGAAATTAATGGAATTCACGGTTATATCGCTTTTAATATGGATCCTTTCGTGCGTATCTAAGTCGTTTTATTGAGTGCAATTGAACCACGAAGTGCTGGACTGTTATGTCGGGTTACTTTTGAAACGCAAAATATAAGCGCTTATTTTTTTAAAGTCGCGGTGCACCTTTGCTGTGAGGATAATGAGAAAGGCTTTTAATTCTTTTAATTATTAAGTACGTTTTGTTCATATACGTTATTGGTAGTTAAAGTTGAATGTTTAGCCCCGCAGCTGCCGGGCCACTTTCAAAAGTGAAACCACCATTCTCGTAGTTCTCGTTTATGACTTTAAACTTTACCATTTACTTTTAAATTTATCGAAAAAAGTAAATTGACTAAAGAATAAAATGCGATAACGATTATTATTTTAGCGAAGATGAAAGATAAATGGGAACATAAAATCTAACAAGAACTTTCTAATGTTCAAAAATTAAAAACATTAGGTTACATTAACTAGAAATTGAAAATAACGGGTTCGATAGTAGATACGTACGTGACATTACGGTAAGCGATCTGCTAGGACATTACTCCTTCACGATAATTGATGAGTATCAGAGCTAATTAATCAAACTCTAATGTTGTTGAGTGAGATGTGAGAGTAGGTATGTCATCGCAAAGGGTGGTCGCCACGCGTACTGCGGACGGCTATATTTAGGACTCTCTTGCACAGAGCGGTCCGGCGACGTGTGAAATTGTGATGCTAAGGCCACTGGAACTAATCAATACACGTGATTAATAATGTGTTAACGCAAACAAGGGTTGTGGTTCAGTGTCAGATGTTAACCTTAGAAACGCAAATGTCAACACATACTTCAACTTAGTTTACAAAACCAAGTAACAGTTAAATTACGTAGACTCATCCTTATTGAATATTTATCACTTCAACGTCTACTTTATGATATCTCAAACATACAAAATATGTAAATAAAACCGTATCAAACCTTTATAAATCTTAAAACAAACAGTAATGGTCACTGGTCAATCACAAAAGTTTAAAACACTGTACAAACAAAACAAAAATCGTGGATCCACACGCACAAAACATTTCACTGGGAGCAAACCGCAGAGTTCCTGCACATTGTGAGCGCTCGTAATGACTGAGTGTCATACAGCACTAACGAAGCGTCAAGCGTCAGAGCGTCAGCGCTGTACGACGCGCAAGGAACGCGGGTCCGTAGCAACTGTTTACAAATGGCGCGCGCGGCCCGGTGCACCCACCACCGTACCACGCCACAACGCTTTCATAGAAAAAACGGGCACGTACAAGATAAGTACTATCATATCGGCCGCTTCGGAGTTATCGTCGCTGACAAAGTCGTACAACCTACATTGAGCAATATTGCTGGCAGAAGAAGCATTTATTGTTTGCTTAATTTCATGCGTTTTAAAGATAAACTTTAAATAAAAACTGGGCCTAAAATAAATTTAAGCAAGTAAAATAATTATGAGAATACTTGATCAAATGCTGCAGTTGGGTAATTTAATTGGTGCTAAATTAAAGTTCGCTAGTAAGGTGAATATAGTAGACGAAGTGATGAATGTGAGTTTACCCAATAGCAAACATATAATTGGCCTGTCATAACGAAACCGTTGTAAAAACAACCGCCATTGCGTTGTTTCAGCTACAGCACCCTTAATCATAGCAATTAAGACATATGAATGTTACAAAAAAAACGATAGCTACAATTAGTAATGCGAATTCACTTGAATAAATAACTGACGGCGATACGAGTACCAGTAACGAAACGAGGGCACACGCGTACGATAATTTGACTATGCTTTTCTCTTTCCTTGTTTACATACAAAATAACATCGTCATTATTGAAATACAGACGAATAAATAAATTAAGAGCCTATCTGTGATTTTCACGAAAGGAATATTATATAAAAAAAAACCACTTTTAAATGCTTTACATGTCTGTCTTAATGATGACATTTGAAATTAGATTATCATCGTAACCCAAATATATGTCATACTGTAGACTGAGACATCATTGAATATGACAACAATTATTATTATTTATAGTTCCCAAAATAAAACAAAGTTGCATAACTTACGTTCCAATTAATGGGTACTTATTTGTGGAAATCGATTCGATTTTGTAAATTAATTGTTTCCGATTCTTGGATAAACTATGCCAAGGCAAAAGATTGGTAGACGCAAAAATAACACAAACTTAGTTCGTTAAAAAAAAATTGATCTACAATTTTCATGGTAACACTCAGAG
>DWPU01000142.1:0-10220 GCA_018251975.1 Urbanus esmeraldus
GTGTTGTTGACGAGAATCGTGCACGTTGCTCGTAGTAGTCATGTTTCTTTGTTCTGAGGAAATGAGGTTCTGAGATGTTTCACCACCGGCTGGTTTATGACGATGAATTGTATGTTGATCATCTGTAATTCTTTTTACACCATAGCCGGGAGCATCTCCTCCTGTAACCGTATTAACTTCAACATTTCTCGTTACAGTGACCCATTTTCCCCCTATAAGCTTCTTTTCCGTTACTTGTTTCATTACCTTGGTTATATTACTAGAAGAAGTAGTTATCTTTGTATCCATTTTATTAACAACATTTTTATCACTTACGTTTCTTACCACAGACTTATCAGATTTATGTTTAGTATCTGTTCGGTCTAAAATATTTTGGGACGAAGTTCGATTAATATTTGTTTGAGACCCTTTATGATCAATAACATCTTGAGTAGTAACAGTAGAATGTTTAGTGTGAGTTCCCTTTTGTAAGTGTTTGGCGGTAGAGTGTTCCACAGTCGTGTGTTTTACGTGGGTCGCTCTATCGGTCTTTTGCACTTTGTTATCATGTATCTCGACATTGCTCCGTGTAATGTGTTGGGATCTGTCATCTCGTTCAGAAAGTTGCTTTGAATCGACAGAGCTTCTTGTAGAATCATATTGACTTGTAGTATCATGTCTTACGACATCACGTTGATCTTTTGGTCTTAAGTCTTCTTGGGGACCTGGATGATCCCTACGGCCATTTATGGCTTGCGGTGTTCTTGATCTCGAATCTCTGTCTGTTTCTGGATGCCAAGTATCTTTAGGCTTAATTGGATCAGGACGAACACCAGGTTGCCACTTTTGTTGTGCAGGCCGGTCAAAATCACCTTCAGATTTAAGATTATCTTTTGGACGAATTTGTTCGGGTCTTTCGCCAGGTTGCCATTGCGGCTTTGAATGATCGTGGTCGGTACCTTTTGGTCTTCTTGTACCTGGGTGATCTCCTGGCCGATCAAATTCACCTTCAGGCTTAAGATTATCCTTAGGCCGGAATTGTTCTGGTCTTTCACTTGGTTGCCAATGAGGTTTATGTTGGGTTGATCGATCAAACTCACCTTCGGGCTTAAGATTATCTTTCGGGCGAATTTGTTCAGGTCTTTCACCGGGTTGCCATGTCTTAGGATGTCCATCGCGGTCACCTCTTGGACGTTGATCGTCTTTTGGTTTTCCTGGCTCTTGTTCATCTGGTTTGCTCCATGAAGGTCTTGAGGACTTTTCTCTATCAGGTGTACCACGGGGATATTGAGTAGGTTTTCCAGGATGTGTTTGGCGATCACCCGGAACATAGTCTTCAGGTTCCAAAATACTTCTTTCAGGTGTACCCCATTTTTGCCTAGTTGGGTGTTTGCCATCTGATTCGTGTGTATCTCCAGGTTTTGTTGGTGTATGTCTCTCTCCGTTAATAGGCTCAGGCACCTTCTCTGTTTCTTGATCAGGTCGTTTATCATGAGGATAGTAAGTTATAGCAGTTTTATCACCCCTTACTATTTTGTAATCATCTCTACGTTTGTGATCTTCAAATACTCCTTCAATTTTTAGATTATCCTCTCTACGAGTTAATTTAACTCTCTGTCCTTTTACAACCCTATATGTATCCGAAGATGACGTATGAATATTCTCCATTCTTCCTTCCACTTTCAAATTATCCTCGTGTTTAACCAAAGCCCTTCTTTCTCCAGTAACAACACTGTAATCATTTCTTTGTTTCATATCTATAAATTCGCCTTCTATCTTTAAGTTGTCTTCCCGTCTAATAATGTCAACTCTTTCTATTTTTTGCTTTTGACGTACGTCGACATCTCTTTCAATTGTAATATTGTCCACTTGTTTAAACGGCTTACGCTTTTCGGCAGGCTGGGAAGGTATAACTTCAGGTTTATAAAATTTACCATCTGGCTTAAGATTATCTTGTGGTTTAACTACTGGTGCTCTCTCGCCTTTAGTAGCACTGTAATCATTACGAGTGTGAAGATCAATGAATTCACCTTCAGTCCTTAAATTGTCTTCATGCTTTTGGATAATTATCTTTTCAGTTCGATCTATAC
Source organism: Urbanus esmeraldus (assembly GCA_018251975.1). Classification (NCBI taxonomy): domain Eukaryota; kingdom Metazoa; phylum Arthropoda; class Insecta; order Lepidoptera; family Hesperiidae; genus Urbanus; species Urbanus esmeraldus. Next base: position 2,070 of record DWPU01000142.1, read on the forward strand.
GTTTATAATCGTCTCTAGAGCGATGGATATCAATAACCCCTTCCATTTTAAGATGGTCTTCGTGCTTTACAACTTCTACACGATCTCCTCGGGTAGCAGTGTAGTCAGTTCTACGTATAACTTCCATGTCACCTTCGGGTTTCAAGTTGTCTTTCGGTTTCTTTTGCACTGGTCTTTCCCCTACCGGCTGCGGCTTTGCTTTTTCTGGTCGATCAAATTCTCCTTCTGGTTTTAGGTTATCTTGAGGTTTTTTAGGTGTCTGTCGTTCAGCAGGGCGCCAATCATCTTGTTTCGGTTTTTCAAATTCCCCTTCGGGTCTCAAATTGTCTTTGGGCTTCTTAACTTCAGGACGTTCAGCTGGGCGCCACTTATCTTGCTTAGGAGTTTCGAAATCACCTTCAGGTTTCAAATTGTCTTTAGGCTTCTTTGGTGTTTGCCTCTCAGCCGGACGCCATTCATCTTGCTTAGGCTTTTCAAAGTCTCCTTCTGGTTTTAAGTTATCTTTAGGTTTAACAACTTGAGCTTTTTCAGCAGGACGCCATTTATCTTGTTTTGGTGTTTCAAACTCCCCTTCTGGCTTAAGGTTATCCTGGGGTTTCTTAGGTGTTGGCCTTTCAGCTGGACGCCATTCATCATGTTTAGGCTTTTCAAACTCACCCTCTGGTCTTAAATTATCTTGAGGCTTCTTAGGTGTCTGTCGTTCTGCAGGGCGCCATTTTTCTTGTTCTGGTTTCTCAAATTCACCTTCTGGTTTAAGATTATCCTTTGGTCTTTTTGGAGTTTGTCTTTCAGCAGGCTGCCATTCGTCAGGCTTTGGTTGTTCAAATTGACCCTCAGGTTTGAGATTGTCTTTAGGTTTCTTCTGTTTAGGGCGTTCCGCAGGTTGCCATTTTTCAGGTTCGCGTCTTTCAAAGTCACCTTCAGGACGTAAATTGTCTTCTGGTTTGGTTGGCTTCGCCCTTTCAGCAGGCCGCCATTGATCTGGTTTAGGTTGTTCAAAGTCACCCTCCGGTTTCAAATTGTCTTTCGGCTTTCTTTGAACAGGACGTTCAGCAGGTTGCCATTTTTCGCGTTCTGGAGTTTCAAATTCACCTTCAGGTTTCAAATTGTCTTTCGGTTTTTTCGGCGTTTGCCTCTCAGCTGGACGCCACTCATCCTGCTTTGGCTGTTCAAAATCGCCTTCAGGTTTGAGATTATCCTGAGGCCTCTTCTGTTTGGGACGTTCAGCGGGGCGCCATTTTTCACGTTCAGGAGTTTCAAATTCACCTTCAGGTTTCAAATTATCTTTTGGTTTTGTTGGTGTTTGTCTTTCAGCTGGACGCCACTGATCATGCTTTGGCTGTTCAAAATCACCTTCAGGTTTAAGATTGTCTTTTGGTTTCTTCTGGACAGGCCGCTCAGCAGGTCGCCATTCTTCTTGTTTAGGAGTTTCAAAGTCCCCTTCTGGTTTTAAGTTATCCTTCGGTTTTTTAGGCATTTGTCTCTCAGCTGGACGCCATTCATCTTGTTTCGGTTGTTCAAATTCACCTTCCGGTTTTAAGTTGTCTTTGGGCTTTATAGCCGTAGGCCTCTCCGCTGGACGCCATTCTTCAGGTCTTGGCTGCTCAAATTCACCTTCAGGTTTGAGATTATCCTTAGGTTTCTTTTGAACGGGACGTTCGGCGGGACGCCATTTTTCACGTTCAGGAGTTTCAAATTCTCCTTCAGGTTTTAAGTTATCTTTTGGCTTCTTGGGTGTTTGTCTCTCAGCCGGGCGCCATTCATCTTGTTTTGGCTGTTCAAAGTCACCTTCAGGTCTGAGATTATCTTCAGGCCTCTTCTGTTTAGGACGTTCAGCTGGACGCCACTTTTCACGTTCAGGAGTCTCAAATTCCCCTTCAGGTTTCAAGTTATCCTTGGGTTTTTTAGCCGTCTGTCTCTCAGCCGGTCGCCACTCTTCTGGTTTTGGCTGTTCGAAATCACCTTCAGGTTTGAGATTATCTTGAGGTCTCTTTTGCTGAGGACGTTCGGCGGGTCGCCATTTTTCTCGCTCTGGTGTTTCAAATTCACCTTCAGGTTTAAGATTATCTTTAGGCTTCTTTTGAACTGGGCGTTCAGCTGGACGCCATTCCTCATGATCAGGAACTTCAAAGTCGCCCTCTGGTTTTAAGTTATCTTTAGGTTTAGTAGGTCTTTGTCTTTCAGCAGGGCGCCAGTCTTCGTGTTTCGGTTGTTCAAAGTCCCCTTCAGGTTTAAGATTATCTTCAGGTTTTATCTGTTTGGGGCGTTCGGCTGGTCGCCATTTCTCCTTTTCTGGAGTCTCGAAGTCACCTTCTGGTTTCAAATTATCTTTTGGTTTTTTAGGAGTTTGTCTCTCCGCTGGGCGCCACTCTTCGTGTTTTGGCTGTTCAAAGTCTCCTTCTGGCTTAAGGTTATCTTTTGGTCTCTTCTGTTGGGGACGTTCGGCAGGTCGCCATTCTTCTTTGTCAGGAGTTTCGAAATCTCCTTCTGGTCTCAAGTTGTCTTTTGGTTTTTTAGGAGTTTGCCTCTCAGCTGGACGCCATTCTTCGTGTTTTGGCTGTTCAAAGTCCCCTTCTGGTTTAAGATTATCTTTCGGTCTTTTTTGTTGAGGGCGTTCGGCAGGTCGCCATTCTTCTTTGTCAGGAGTTTCGAAATCTCCTTCAGGTCGCAAGTTATCTTTCGGTTTTTTAGGAGTTTGTCTCTCTGCTGGACGCCATTCATCTTGTTTTGGCTGTTCAAAGTCCCCTTCTGGTTTAAGATTATCCTTTGGTCTTTTTTGTTGAGGACGTTCAGCAGGCCTCCATTCTTCTTTGTCAGGAGTTTCAAAGTCTCCTTCTGGTCTCAAGTTGTCTTTTGGTTTTTTAGGAGTTTGTCTCTCTGCTGGACGCCACTCATCTTGTTTTGGCTGTTCAAAGTCACCTTCTGGTTTAAGGTTATCTTTTGGTCTTTTTTGTTGAGGGCGTTCGGCAGGCCTCCATTCCTCTTTATCAGGAGTTTCAAAGTCTCCTTCTGGTCTCAAATTATCTTTTGGTTTTTTAGGAGTTTGCCTCTCAGCTGGACGCCACTCTTCGTGTTTTGGCTGTTCAAAGTCCCCTTCTGGTTTAAGATTATCTTTCGGTCTTTTTTGTTGAGGACGTTCGGCAGGTCGCCATTCTTCTTTGTCAGGAGTTTCGAAGTCTCCTTCAGGACGTAAGTTATCTTTCGGTTTTTTAGGAGTTTGTCTCTCTGCTGGACGCCACTCTTCTTCTTTAGGCTGTTCAAAGTCCCCTTCTGGTCTAAGATTATCTTTCGGTTTATTCTGTTTGCGACGTTCGGCAGGTCTCCATTCCTCTTTTTCAGGAGTTTCGAAGTCTCCTTCTGGTTTCAAATTGTCTTTTGGTTTTTTAGGAGATTGCCTTTCAGCTGGACGCCACTCTTCGTGCTTCGGCTGTTCAAAATCACCTTCTGGTCTAAGATTGTCTTCAGGTTTCTTTTGTTTCGGTCGTTCGGCAGGTCTCCATTCTTCCGTTTTAGGTTTTTCAAATTCTCCTTCTGGTTTTAAGTTATCTTTTGGCCTTTTGAGCTCTGGTCGTTCTGTTCTAAATTCTTTATGTGTTATATATTCTTCTTGAGTTGTTGTTATATTTTCTATATTTTCTGTTGAAAAGAATTTGTCGTAGTCTTCTTTTGTCCATGTACGCCTTCTTTGTGGACGTTCTACCACAGTTGTCTTTTCAGTAAAGTCGTTTTGATTTGATGTAACAAAATCAATTTCTCCTTCACGTATTAAATTATCAGTTCTCTTCGTGACGAGAGTGGTTCTTTCAACGATATCAGTATAATCAATATATTCCGACTTGGAAGTAGTGTCGGTTGTCATTTCTCCCTCTATTTTCGTCCACGTGTTTCTTCGAACAGGTCTTGGTCTCTCAGTTGGTTTGACTGTATATTCACTGCGTGATGTCGTTTCATCTGTAACAAAAAGTAAAAATACATAATTGAATAACACTTTTAAACAACTATTCACATTCTTAATTTTCTTATAGAAAGAGATACAATTTAAAATACATACCTGTAAACTCTCCTTCAACGATGATGTTATCAGTCCGTCTTATAATTTCTGCTCTTTCGCCTCTCACAACTTTGTAGTCATCTGTTCTTGTCGTTGTAAATTCACCTTCAGGATGAAGATTATCTTTAGGTTTCTTTACAATTGCTTTCTCTGCGGGAACGAATTCCTCTGGTTTGCGCTGAGTGAAATCACCTTCTGGTTTCAAATTATCTACAGGTCGTCGCTGCTGAGGTCTTTCAGCAGGTGTCCACTCTTCTTTTTTAGGTGTAGTGAACTCTCCTTCAGGTTTGAGATTGTCTTCTGGTTTTTTCTGTTTAGGTCGTTCAGCAGGTTGCCAAGGCTCTTTTTTTGGAGACGTAAATTCTCCTTCAGGCTTAAGGTTATCTTCCGGTCGGCGAACTGGTGCTCTATCACCTGGACGCCAGTCTTCGGGTCTACGTTTTTCAAAATCTCCTTCTGGTTTAAGATTATCTTCGGGTTTTATGGGCTTTTGTCTTTCAGCTGGTCTCCAAGTTTCTTTTTCAGGCGTAGTAAATTCTCCCTCGGGTCTTAAATTATCGTCGGGACGACGAACAGGCGCCCTGTCTCCTGGTTGCCATTCATCTGGTTTACGTTTTTCAAAGTCACCTTCAGGTCTTAAGTTATCTTCAGGTTTCTTCTGTTTTGGACGCTCTGCTGGTCTCCATTGTTCTTTTTCAGGTGTAGTAAATTCACCTTCAGGTTTGAGATTATCTTCAGGTCGACGCATCGGTGCCCTGTCACCAGGTCTCCACTGTTCAGGTCTTCTATCCTCGAAATCGCCTTCGGGCTTCAAATTATCTTCAGGTCGACGCACAGGAGCTCTGTCTCCTGGCCGCCATTCTTCAGGTCGACGTTTCTCAAATTCTCCCTCCGGACGCAAGTTATCTTCAGGTTTAATGGGTTTTTGGCGCTCAGCTGGGCGCCATGGTTCCTTTTCAGGTGAAGTGAATTCGCCCTCGGGTCTCAGGTTATCATTTGGGCGGCGAACTGGAGCTCTATCGCCCGGCTGCCATTCTTCTGGTCGACGTTTTTCAAAATCTCCTTCTGGTTTAAGATTATCTTCTGGACGACGCACGGGCGCTCTGTCACCTGGGCGCCATTCCTCTGGTCTACGTTTCTCAAATTCTCCTTCAGGGCGTAAATTGTCTTCGGGTTTTTTAGGCTTCTGCCTCTCAGCTGGTCGCCATGGTTCTTTTTCGGGAGAAGTGAATTCACCCTCAGGCCTAAGATTATCATCTGGACGTCGAACTGGAGCTCTATCGCCCGGTTGCCATTCTTCTGGTCTACGTTTCGCAAATTCTCCTTCAGGCTTTAAATTGTCTTCTGGACGACGCACTGGAGCTCTATCACCAGGACGCCATTCTTCCGGACGGCGTTTTTCAAAATCTCCTTCTGGCCGTAAATTATCTTCTGGCTTTATAGGTTTTTGACGTTCAGCAGGTTGCCAGGGCTGTTTTTCAGGGGTAGTAAATTCACCCTCGGGTCTTAGGTTATCATCTGGACGACGAACTGGAGCTCTGTCTCCCGGTTGCCATTCTTCTGGTCTGCGTTTTGCAAACTCTCCTTCTGGTTTCAAGTTGTCCTCTGGACGTTTAACGGGTGCTCTATCACCTGGCCTCCATTCTTCAGGTTGTCTCTTTTCAAAATCACCTTCGGGCTTAAGGTTGTCTTCAGGCTTCGTAGGTTTGGGTCGCTCAACGGGTTGCCAGCGTGGGCGTTCGGGTTCTTGAAACTCGCCTTCGAGTCGGAGATTATCTTCATGATGAACAGCTGTAGTACGACTGACGTGTTTTTCGTCGTAATCTTGTTTGTACGCGGAGACCACACTCGTTGTGTGCTCCACATCGAACAATGGCTCCGGGACATCGTTGTGTGGGCAGCGGTGATGCCTATAACAATAATATTACTTTTAAAAACTTATCAGAATCCAAGACAACAAAAAGGAGTGCTTGTGGAAGTTTAAGTATACCTAATATGTATTAGTTAAGGTATGTAAGGAATGTGTGTATGTAAGGTATGTACCTCTCCTAAAACTTTCTGTGGAATGATAGGTATACCGCAAGTTACGGTAACGCAAGGCGGCGCTAGCTTACGTACTTACTTGTAACTTATAAAAAGGTCATGTATATTCACTTTATAATTATATTTTTGTGATTCTAGTACCTGACTAATATAGGACACTGTATTAATATTGCACAGAACTAAATGACAGCACTCGTTTATCTATAAGGTGCTAAGTACACTTGCTAATGGCAAGACTGAAAACAATGAACTTTCGATCGAATACCTACCTAATTCAAATATGAATAATTTTAACACTATTATGTATAGTTTTCAGATTGCACCGGGGAATAATCTCAGTCGGCTCTACACAAGAAGGGTAAGTAACTTGAGCTACAGGTATACACTGCTAATTACACTTAACAGCAATGACAGATTAATTAGGCTTAATTGAGTTGTTAATTCGTGCCCCTACTTACAATAACAAGCTCACGTGTTAGACATACATTTTCTATTGTATAAACTTCAAATCCGGACAGGAACTAATGTACTTCAGTAATATTATTATCAATATAGACACGCAAGATTACAATACGTTCTTAATTCAATTAACTATAAATTCAAGTCTTAATTACTTTAATGACAAATAAGTTCCGATTCTAGACGCTTATAAGCCCTTGAAATGATCAAATCACCTTTTTATTCGGTAGGGATGTAAATATAGCGGGAACCGACGCGGTTGCGGCAAAGGCGGCAACATCAACGGCTTGGCCATCACACGCGTCCATTGCGCTCACTTCATCCGACACTTTTACCACAAAATATCGAGAAGTTTCATTGCACTGCATGACTTAAATCCACCATAAATAAACTCGACCATGGCCGGACACCGACAAAGATTTACAACCATTAAAATTTCAGCTTTACTCTTCAAATGCGTTTAATCTGACCCTTTTATAGCAGTTAGCAGCATAAACCATTATAATTTTGACTAGAAACGTTAACTAGCTGTCTGTATTATGTCTCTACACTCTACGAATGGCATAGACCAAGCGTCCGACAATGAATCGCGGTGCGTACTGCCGTGACTATTGCTTTCCACGCGCGCGGAAAACTGAAAACTTATGTCTACATCGACGTCTAGTGAAATCTAACTTTACTTGACACTTTTACCCTTCATGTATATGACTAAGTTACTGATTGAACTATATTTTATTTTACTTTCTTTTAGGTTGTGGATATTTCATCTAGTTTTTCATTGCTAAACAAATCTATCATATCCTTTAAAAAAGTTAAAAATATGTTTGTTGAATAATCTACAACAAACGCTACAAAGTTAATCGCTTTAAGACTATTAACTTAAATTTTGTATTATAGTTGTAAGATAACAGTATGTAGGTAGGTAGATATATGCCCTTTATAAATTATAAATTGTTTGACCTATAAAACTTAGGAAACAGCTGACCTACTGCCGTTGCTACAGTAACTACAGTAACTACTACTGAAGCTTCATGGAAACGGCGCCGCCTACACTAATTTGTGCGAGACGCGTTCATTTACTTTTCATTATACAACGAAGCACCTAAATATATACCTACTTAGGTAATAGTAACCTAATTAGATAACAGTAGAAGTTGTATAACAGTTTGCTTTAAAAAAGTTACCGTTTATATTTAACTGTTACAAAATTTATATACAAGTTATATTAGAAGTTAAATCGAAGCGCAAATATTAAACTGTACCTATTTTCATAACCTATATGTACCTATAGCGTCATTCTTATAGGACATACCTATTGTATGTCCTTTAGGAAGGACACTAACAAAATCCAATAAAGGTCCAATCATTGTTCACTATGAAAATAATAACGACAGAACTAATGAGTCTGGCTTCAGAAGCAGGCGACTATTAAAAAATCAATACTGTTGTATAAAAATAAACTGCGATGAGTAGATAAGTAAGTAAAGAATTAAACCTACGCATTATTTTTGCAATAATAGTAATAATATTATGTTATTGTTAAAATTAGGTATATGCTTGAAATAAAAATAAAAAAGTAAAAGTATTTCTAAGAAATC
>DWPU01000143.1:0-10211 GCA_018251975.1 Urbanus esmeraldus
AAATGTATGTAATATTGTGATCAGTCCATCGCTAACCTTTAATTAAACCACACACATTTAATTGTCTTGTTTTTTTTAAAAAGACTTTAACGACTCCCGAAAATAAATCTGGCGCAGCCGGTAGGATCCGCCGCAATTTTCCGAAAATTGAAAGCCGTCTTTACGCGGACGCGGTGGAGCTAAACCAAATAAATAAGATTTAGTGGTGAAGTGCGTGAAGTGGTGGTGAAAATTTGGTGGTGATCGACTCACGAGGAACATGGGATTGAGCGGTAAAGAGTGAGTAAACCTTTTCACTTCCTGTTTAATTCCTGTGTCTTTCCTTACGAACTAAATTGTCGTAATAATTATTTTTTCTGATTTTGCTTGCACATTTTATGATTTGCACAAAAATTGGTAAATCTGTGTTTTAAATATATAAGTGTACTTATGTGTTAAACTTGCACATTAATTTAGTTAGGAATTGATTTACACCAAATCGGTAAATCACTATTTTATGTTAAGAATATTTTAGGATTAACATTATAATTTACACAAAATCGGTAAATTATTATCTATAATTAATTTTAAATTTGTATTAAATATAATAGATATAGAAATATAATGGAGGTTAAGCCAGTTCCTCAGGACACTCTGTCCATCATTCCCAAATATGATGGGGAAGAGAACTTATTAAATCTATTTTTATTAAAATGTGACTATGTAGTGAGTGGCAGTAGGATAGCAGGTAACTTGCAGCAGGAACTATACCTCTTCCATGTCGTATCTAGCAAGTTGACAGGTAGAGCTGCAGCATTAGTAAGTGACAATCCAAATGTAACATCTTATGACGAGTTAAAATTATTACTTACACAACATTTCGGAGACCCGCGTTCAGAGGAATGTATTGCTATCGAGTTGGAAAATTTAAAGCTAAAAAGTGGAGAATCATACATCCAGTTTTGTCATAGAATACAAGGTGTTAGGAGTTCTCTTATCGCGAAGGTTACTAGACTGACTGATACAGGTCTTAAGGACGCAAAAATGATAGTTTATAATAATATGGCCTTAAATGTGTTTCTATATAACTTACCGGAGGACATGATAAGGATTGTGAGGCTGAAAGGTTGCTCTACTTTAGAAAGCGCCCTTAGTATTGTAACTGAAGAGGTGAATTTTAAATTTCAATATGAAGCCAAAAATAAATTGTTAAAACATAACTCAGGGCATTCGCCATTTTCAAATTATCAAAATTCACATAAACCTATATTCAATACTATGGCTAATAATAATAATAATTTCCGATTCGGCGCCCCCCAAAACAACTTTCGTCCTGCTATGCAGCTAAACAATTTTGGATATAGACCGAGTTTCGGAAACCAGAACAAATTTGTTCCACCTGCTCAGGGTTATAAATTTGGCATGCCTCAAAATCAGGCACCTGGACAGGCTCTTGCGCAACGCGCACCTTTCCAACAAAATAATTATAAATTCGGTATACCACAGCAGCAAAATTATAAATTCGGTATACCACAGCAGCAAAATTATAAGTTTGGTATTCCACAGCAGCAAAACTATAAATTCGGTATTCCAAATCAATCTAATTTCAATCAGAATAAATTTGGTATCCCACAGCAGCAGCCTAGGTTACAAAATACCGACGTCTCAATGCGTACAGCACCTGTTAGGCAAAATATGATTACGAATGAGCTATTCTATATGGAACAACCACCATATTATAATGAGTGCACCCCCGATTATAGTGATGAGTATAATGATTATGGTTATTACGTGGAAGAGATGGATAATGACTTTGATTATTCTGAAGATGCCCAGGCGGAAAATATTAACACTGAAACCGCCCAGCCTGAAAATTTTCAGGAAATAGCCTCGACGGATGTAGTGAAATAATAAATTTAAATTATTGTGACAGCATTTTGAAACTACCCCATATCGAGATACCTGAAATAAACTCAAAATTTCTCATAGATACGGGAAGTAGTAGATCTTTCATAAGCCCAGCTAAAGCCAATCAGTATTTCAGCGAATATAAATATATTGAACCATTTACAGTTATTAGCACCCATGCCCAGAGCATGCATAATGAAATAATTTATATTCCATTATTAAAAACCTTTAAGAGCACTCTTTGTCATAAATTTTATGTTTATGACATAGACGGTAGATATGACGGGTTAATAGGGTCTGATCTGTTAAAAAAATTAGGAGCCAATATAGACATGTGTAATCAAAAGTTAGTAACGTATAACACCCAGATTCCGATAATTTACAACCCTCCATATGAGATTCATGTAGAGCCGCGATCTGAAACGCGAGTAAGAATACCAACTAACTTACAAAACGGTGATGCGATATTAGATTATCTGAAATTTCAGGAAGGCGTTCGTATGCCCTCTGCTCTTGTCAAGTGTGAAAATTATTTTGCTGAAACTGTAATACAAAATGTAACCAACAAAAAAATTGTAATCACTATTAAAGAACCGTTTCATGTAACTGTATTTGAAAATGAAGTATGTGACCTGAATTTCACGCAATGTAAGAATGATGTTATGATTGATGAAGTTCTGAAAGAAAATTTAAATAAATTAAGGGTGGATCATATGAATAAGGAGGAACGCGAGAGTATTTTGAGCTTGTGTCATGAATACCGTGATATATTTTATTCGGATAAATTACCATTAACTTTTTCAAATCAAGTAAAACATCAGATTAGGACGGTAAATGAAGATCCAATTTATATACGACCTTATCGGCAACCGCCTCTTGTAAACCAGGAGATCCAAAACCAAGTAGATAAACTCCTTGCGGATAATGTTATCCAGGAATCCCACTCACCTTGGAGTGCACCGGTTCACCTGGTCCCCAAGAAGTTAGACGCATCCGGGGAAAGAAAGTTTAGGATGGTAATTGATTATCGTCGCCTGAATGAAATAACAGTCGATGATAAATACCCGTTACCCAACATCACTGACCTTTTTGATCAAATAGGACGGGCTCAATACTTTAGCACAATCGATCTTGCTAGTGGTTATCATCAGATAGAGATTAACGAGGCGGATATACCAAAAACAGCTTTTACCACACAATCAGGACATTATGAGTTTACCAGGATGCCATTTGGCTTGAAAACGGCTCCTGCCACTTTTCAGAGAGCTATGGACAACGTTTTACGTGGTCTTCAGGGTACACATTGCCTTGTATACCTTGACGACATCATAGTATACTCTCGTAGTCTTCAGGAACACTTAGATAAACTTCGAAAGATATTTGACCGACTTAGAGAAACAAATTTGAAAGTTACATTAGATAAATGCGAATTTTTAAGAAAGGAAGTCCTATATTTAGGTCATACTATTACTAAAAATGGCCTTATGCCTAATAATGATAAAATAAAAGCAGTTCTTAACTTTCCATTACCGCGAACAGCCACTGAAATAAAAAGTTTTCTCGGTTTAATTGGTTACTATCGGAAGTTCATAAAAGATTTTGCTAAGTTAACACAGCCGCTTACATCTTGCCTGAAAAAGAAGAATAAAATAGATTATACAAAACAAGAGTATATAGACGCGTTTGAGAAGTGTAAAGAGCTTCTTGTAAATGCGCCGATATTGCAATTTCCCGATTATACTAAACCTTTTGTACTTACAACAGACGCATCGAACTTTGCTGTTGGTGCTGTCCTCTCCCAAGGTCCTATAGGAAGCGATAGACCAATAGCTTACGCGAGTCGTACCCTTAATGACGCAGAAACTAGATACAGCACGATAGAGAAGGAGCTTTTGGCCATTGTGTGGGCCACAAAGCATTTTAGACCTTATCTCTATGGTCGAAAATTCATAATATATACCGACCACAGACCGTTAACTTGGATTAAATCTATTAAAGAACCTAATAGTAAATTAACCAGATGGAAATTACGTTTAGCAGAATTTGACTATGATATTAAGCATAAAGAAGGAAAACAAAACTGTAATGCCGACGCCTTATCGAGAATTAGGGTTAACGCGTTAGGTGATAAAGATAATTCGTCCATGATAGTGAACACAGATGAAAAAGAGCGCGAACTTCAACTCTATATCGAAAGCTTAACTAATGACATATTGCAGTTAAATAAAACTCAGAACAATAGCCCTCACGCTTCAGTTCCGCGCGAGCGTACACCATCCCCTATGGCTATTTCATCACCTTTAGAGAGTGGTAACAGGTCAAATGAGGTAAGATCTATTCACTCTTCTTTATCTGCGGGTAGTGCCACTGCTACAGCAGGTAGTACCACTGAGTCTGCCTCTGAAGGACACGAAGAATCCATAGGTACCGTACATTCAGCTTTTGACCTAGATACCGATGGTATGCTTATATTGCAGGAGGCTATCGACACCAAGCCCAATCAGGTAATTGTACACTCCTGGAATAGGGATGAATTAACGGTTAAAGATTTATCACGAAAGAAACAAAAGATATTAGATATTTACTTACCATTAAATAATGAAGAATTAATTAAAAGATTTCTTAAAAGTTATACTAGACCAAAGATAAAATACTTCTTTTATTTTCATGACCCTTTGCACCGTAAACAGTTTTCCGAAGCTATTATATCACTCTTTCAAAAGGGAACCGTGAAGTTCTACGAATGTACTAAGCGTGTAATTTATGTAGAGAACGAAACAGAACAGCGTGAAGCAGTGTTAAAATATCACGAGGGAAAGAATAGTCACAGAGGTATAAAAGAAACATTAATTCATCTTAAACGTACCTTTTATTGGGAAAACATGGACCAAACGGTGTCCAGCGTAATTAATTCTTGCCAACTCTGTAAAAAAATGAAGTATGATCGTAGACCTTTTAAGCCAGAGTTACAGTTATCCCAAACCCAAGTAAAACCGTTCCAGGAACTATTCATAGATACATTCTCTGTAGACGGTAAGCAATACCTAACAATAGTAGATGCTTTTAGTAAATTAGGACAAGCGTTTGAAATTTATACTAAATCTGCCCCTGAAATAGTAAGAGCTTTAATTAAATATTTTTCGACGTATGGAATCCCGGGTAAAATTAGTGCCGATCCCGGTGCCGAATTTAATAACACCCTACTAAAAGAAATGTTATCATTTTATAAAATTGAGCTTCACATCGGAACCGCCCACAACCCTAACTCTATGGGCATAGTTGAAAGATTTCATTCGACCATCTTAGAAATTTATAGGATTGCTAAATACCAACAAAAGGTCACAGATGCTGCTTCGGTTATGACATATGCCATTATGTCATATAACCATACAATACATTCAACTACAGGCCTCACCCCGTTTGAAGTGGTATTTGGTCACACAGAATCTAACAGCCCTTTTTGTACCGACTTTACCAAGCAGTACACACAGCAACTGGTAAAGGACCACGTTAGGAGAACTAAATACTTATACGAATATTTAACGGATAAAATAATTGGTAAAAAGCAAAATGTAATAGAGAAACGTGGCGGAGAGAAGGAGTTTGACTTAGACCCAGGTGACACAGTTTTTATCAAGGGTGTTAATAATCGACGTAGTAAGGACAAACCGCGTTATCAGAAGGCCCAGGTTACTGGACCTATTGAAAGAAACGTCGTGCCGGTTATAACGCGAAACCGTGTAACCAAAATTCCCATTAAAGACATCAGGCGTCCTCCACAGGTTCATTCTGCTGGCGGTCCTAACGATCCAATGCCGGGCCCTTCAACTGCACCGGATTGAAAAGAATCCAGGACTTCTACCTGTAAAGGAAGGTCAAGCCGTAATTAGTTACGACAGTTGGACTGTCATTAAGATATTAGATTTAAGGTATATGTACGAGGAATTAGAATTAAATATTAAAAGATATAACTTACTTAAGGAGCAAGTTAAAAACTGTTATAATACTAACGCATTCGATTTAGATTTTATTGATGTAGAGTCTCAAACCGATTTTATCATGAATATAACTTTAGAAAAGTTTAAGCAATTGATTCCTTCAATTAGAGTAAAGCGTGGTTTATTAAATCCTTTGGGTTCATTAATTAAAACAATAACTGGAAATCTTGATAATGATGATGCTGTGATGTATGAAAAATTAATTCAGGAAGTAAAAACGAAACAAAATGCGTTATCAAAGAAAGTTACTATAATTTCTGAAATGTTGGGTTCGTTCACAAAAATAGTTAACTCTACAAAAAACAATTTTATTCAGATAGATGAGAGTATTCGTAATATAAATCGTTATTTAAATGAATCAAAATTGTTTCAAATTAGCAATAAAATAATTCACATTTATAATATATTTTTACATAATTTTCAAACTCTCTATATAAGACTGAATGAAATTGAAACAGCTATTGCCTTTGCAAAGATTAAAATGTTACATGGATCATTTATAGATACGGATGAAATAATGTCATTATTCAAACAAATTGAGTCTACTGAAAAATTAACGTTTTCAGCAAGTATTGAAAATATTGTAAAAATTGAGCAAAGTTTAGAGATAAAAGCTTATATGAAACAAAATCAGATAAAATTAATTATGGACATTCCATTAATTACAAATGAACTCTACAATTACTTTAAATTGATTCCTTTGCCTATCCTTAACAAATATCATAACCAAACTTCCCTTATTTTACCTAAATACCCTTACCTCTTGGTGAGAGGGTTGAAAGCTATACCACTCTCCCATTCATGCCGTGAAATTGATGAAGAACGTTTTTTATGCCTCGAGAAGGACACTTCACCACTCATGAGAGATGACTGTACCACCGCCCTTATGACCTTTGCTACGAACATCTCGAGCTGCCATCCGGTTCCAGTCATCGTCGACGACGTCAAAGTAGACCTGGTGCAACCCAACCGTTGGATAATCTACGCCAGGATAGAGACGCTGCTTACCCAATACTGTGAAAATGAAATAACGCAAGAAACCATCCAGGGCACTTACTTGTTAACCATTGATAACGATTGCCGAATAAAGATAAATAACTTTAACCTTAAGAAACATGAACATCAAGGAAAAGATGTAACCTATACAAGTATCCCCATCGTCAACCTGCCTAAGATATCCGGGTCATTGGACAACCAGATTAAACCCGTCGATCTGAATGGAATTGAGCTTGCTGATATTCACTACCTTAATTCTCTACTACAGAAGAAAGAAGAGATAAGTGACCCCACTAACACAGTGATTCACAGTGAAAGTGTTAACATAGTTTTTATAGTATTGTTCATTATTATAATTGTATTCCTTGTACTTTTAGCATTTAAGGGTAAAATTAAATTGTATACTTTTAGAAGGGTTCGAGAGAATCTTTCCCAAGATAATCTCGAACTTGCGGAGGGAGGAGTTATATCACCCACAGCGGCCTCCGGGTCCATCTTTACTCTCCCATAGGTATCAGGTTCCTTTAACGATAAGCCACGATGCACCATGAGAAACGCATGCCTAGCAAAAATCCTTTCTGTTCTTTGAAAATGTATGTAATATTGTGATCAGTCCATCGCTAACCTTTAATTAAACCACACACATTTAATTGTCTTGTTTTTTTTTAAAAAGACTTTAACGACTCCCGAAAATAAATCTAGGTATTAGGCATAAATTTTGTTAAATAAATAAATAAATAAATAAATGAGGCGAGACAGTAAAGGCCTTCTAGTATAGAAAAAAAACTCAAGTTTATTTTCATTTAGACCTTTGACGTAGGGCATACTAATTTATGCAAAAATTAAAAGGGGAAAGAAAAACCAAAAACTATTAAGGATAGGTAGGGAAAAATAAAAAAAATAAAACTTTGCTCGCGTGAACTGACAGTTAAAAGTACAGTTGAAGTTCACCACGCTGGGGAAAGTGCAAATAATAAAGTTCAGATATCAATGATAACTTTTACTCAAGAACTCTCAGACATTATCAATAACTTGACACATATCTAGTTCAAAGGCTTACGCATCGGTTTACGTTAAATGAATTCTGGAGTTATTTTCAACATGCTCTCATTTGTAGTTATTGTAAATATTATGTTTCCTTGTAGCATGTTCCGCGTTGACCCAGTGGTGTTATTGGAATTGTATCAAATATAGGAATTGGTTTACGATGTCATCGTTACACAACTGTTATTTATATACGAAATTTCAACGCATTTTAAAACTATAAAATTCGTTTTTGTTTGACTCCAGCGCCACCGCCACATCTATTTCTCCTTATAACAGCAGTGTTAAATGTAGCTGTATTCTGGTTTGAAGAGTAAGAAAGACCTTATTTCAGGCGTTCCAATTTTGTCCTAAGTTAGCAACGCAATACTACTTCCATATTATAAAAAACATAAAATCTTTCATGTTTTTCTACGGCAACTGTCTACATGCGTAGACTTGTTTGTCTCCTTATCTATTTAAACCAACAAACAGACAGCCAGACGATAAGGCTACCTGATGGCATGTCAGTGCTGTCACGGTTAATTTTGTCTTATTTATAAAAGTACCAACTTTGAATGCTACATTTTATATTATTAAGTACCTTTTTTTGTTGACGAGAGAGGAACCTTCAAAAGGTACCCAACGCATCGGGAGCGACGCCAAATTATGTGGGATTTTACCACACTAAACGGCAAGTGTTGCAAGCTTTTAACCTTACTTTACTGAATACATGTGATCAAGTTTTGAAAAATAAGAATCCTACTGGTTTGTATAAGTTTAACATTGTTTAATGAGCCCTTTATAAAAATTGGTCAGCGTAAATGTTTTAATTTTTCAAAACAAAGGTTTTCTATAGAAAAAAAACACAAACTAACTAGATTTGGATTGTCTTGGTAGTTAGGACTGAAAAAAATAAATCTAAGAAAAAGTATGGTAGCACAGCAACAACCCTTTAACACACTTGTTATAAGACAGAAATAGATTTGGCGGTAGTGCTATCAAGTAAAGAGTGACTATATCTTAGAATCACCAATGGCAGCTTTAAGGAGAGTTCCTTTGCACCTTTTTCGCCTCATACTCTAGATAGTAATAATGATAAAAACAGGCATTACAAGATATGTAGTGTTATTGCCTAGAAACTTTATGTTCTATATTTATCAGTTTACCTGTTTCTAGTGTAAAACTAGACCCATTTTACGACGCTACTCGCCACCAGATTAGGTACAGCAATAACATATAAAGTTTACTTTTATTATTGTTGTATGGATATAATAATTGTACATTCCATTTCATGTTTATCTTTTTTTTTCAATAATTGAAGTATGTATGTTTGTACTTATTTTATAGGTGTGGGGGATAATTGTATCCACAGTATTTTTTTGATTTATTTTTATTTTTTGTAATACTACTACTTCTACTACTACTACTACTACCACTACTACCACCACTACTACTACTCCTACTTCTACTACTACTACTACTTCTACTACTACTACTACTACTCTAATAGCCTTTTAATTCCTTGCCAGAGGTAGAACCCGATGGGGCATCGGGCTCTGGGGGCTCCGGAGGGCGTTTCTTGCTGAGACCGCGGAGTCCTCTTCACAGCGCCGAAAACGGCCACCGGGGAGGTTTTAGTGCGGTAAAAGTCCACATAACCCGGCGTCCCTACCAAGGCATCAGATACGTTTTGAAGGTTTCCCCTCATCAAAAACATCTACGAGAAGAAAAGTGGTGCTATTCACGGCAGATTACACGAAACTAAAATGAAACATTCCTGACAATTTTAAGATTTAATATAGGTACCTTTTAACAACTTAAGTTAATAGTCCAATACCATTTAGAGTTGTTTACAGTCCCTAGACGGCAATGGCCACTTACCACGAAAAGCCTGCATGCTTATTTACTAGAATTTCATTACAAAAATAATGTCTAATACATAATTAACTTGAGACTGCAATAAATACCTGAATTCGGAATTAAAAGGCTATTAGAAACCAACGCAGACAAAGTCGTTTAATTAGCATAAATAAAGTAATTGGAGGCTAAATTACTATCCAATGTAAACAGCATTAGGAATTACGAGCTTGGATGAAATTGACCGTGACTATGTAAACGTAAGTAACGATTGTTTACATTTTACGTTACGGATTAAACTGTGACGAACATGGCAAAGCCGTCACCATACCAGTCAATCTGTGGGTTCCGGGTTCGATTCCCGGCCAGGTTTTTTTTTATATGAACGAAGTAGCAAACGAGCATGCAGTCCACCTGATGGTAAGTGGCCACTGCCGCCCATGGACA
>DWPU01000144.1:0-10209 GCA_018251975.1 Urbanus esmeraldus
CGCAAGAAACTCCATAACACACATCTTTTAAAAAAAATGTTTGTGTTACAATAATTTACTTATCGTAATAAGGCATGAGGCAAGTTTAACGCCCAAAAACCCCCTCAGTAGCCGACCTCGGCGTTGCGAAAAGGACTCCATGAGCTCAGCAGCCTCGGTCCTAGCTTAGCCTACCTAATCATTGTGTAGGTACATTACTGAAAAAATTGAATATAATTTCTCAGGCTCGAAACGTGTCTCACGAGAATACGGCGCGGTTTATCGGCGCCTGTGTGGACTGTCCGCTCGTCTTCGTCTTGACAGAGTACTGTCCGAAGGGCTCCTTGAAGGACGTCCTA
Source organism: Urbanus esmeraldus (assembly GCA_018251975.1). Classification (NCBI taxonomy): domain Eukaryota; kingdom Metazoa; phylum Arthropoda; class Insecta; order Lepidoptera; family Hesperiidae; genus Urbanus; species Urbanus esmeraldus. The sequence continues at coordinate 339 of DWPU01000144.1, forward strand.
GCGAATGAGGAACTGCAGCTCGACTGGAACTTCAGGACTTCACTCGTGCATGACATAGTTCAGGTCAGTGACTGGCTAAAGATGAGACGTTTTCTACACTCATAGCCTCATAGTAGGATTATATCCTGTGTCATTGGTACCATGGACACACAAAGACGAATTCACAAACAGACCCAGAACAGAAATCTAAATTCATCATTCAGATATCTGTTTAGCCGGGAATCGAACCCGGGACCCACATCGCGTCAGACCGGTATATTAATCGCTCCGCCAAGCAGGTCGTCATTATTCATACTTTATATAAATAACGCTATTAATTAAAGAATCATGGTTGAAAAGGGATAAGTACGATTGCTTTATAGTTTGTATTGCTTGACGTATTCCTAGGCCTAAGTTTTAGTTAATTTATTTTGAGGAGGTAAAAAATTTCTGTGTTTCGTATAAAAGGAAACAACCGCTATTTCGATTTCAGTATTTATTAAGTTAATAATTGTAAAGTGAATGAATTAATAAAAAACGAAAAAGCTAAGGACAAATGTTTAATGGATTTCATTATTTATTAAGACAATACGGACCTTTAAGTTGAATAAATTAATTAAAAACGACAAAAGACTATGGAGAAATATTTAATAGAATTTTTCATTTAGCAACATTTTGTACATTGAAATTATCGGGGAAATACGACTTTTAATTTTAAAATGAATTTTCAGGGGATGTGTTACTTACATAGCGGGCTGGGTGCGCATGGGAAGTTACGGTCTTCTAACTGCCTCATCGATGGACGCTTCGTGCTCAAAATCTCCGACTACGGCCTCCATACCCTCTGCACTCCCACCGACTTGATTAAGGACGACACCTATTATTACAGTAATTATCCATAATGTGTTTTCGTCCCTTCTCTATTAGGATCGTAATGGACCCATCTTTGTAATGTAAGCTGGTATTCCGAGACGGTTTTCACCCGTTTGCTCACGAATTGGTTTTTCGTTTAGGAATTATCCCGGATTGGTACCAAATTGTTGTCATTGTAAATTATTTTGGAACACCTTTAGATTTACGTTTACCTTTGAAATTTTAAGGATGAGTTACGCTGCGTTGGTACTTTGACTACCTACCGGGTACCTTCAGTAAGGTATTATTAAATTTAGTCTAAGTCTGACTACGAATTATAAGGTCAAGGTACAAAGCAAAACCATCTTAAATAAGTGTGTCAAACAAATTGTTTAATATAAATAACCAACGATATAGGAATCTAAAAAATGCTTTAATCCCGATAATGATAATGCGATAGGTACGTCATTGTAAATCTCTGATAATATTTTAAACGTGTAAATTATTTTATTTGATACATGAGTGTAGCAAATTTTATCTCTGTAGTATTGGTTTAATAAATACTTTTTACCTACACATGTGTGAAATAAGAGATATTTTGCAGAATGAATCAGGGCATAGTCCTCCACGCTTGCCACCAAAAGCGGATTGGTATTTCTTTGAAATTTTTTTTTTTATTTCTCGCAGAATGCATCGACGATTCGGGTTTATGCGATTTGTGACTTACTGCGATTGCAGTTGCTGCTTTTAATAACACACGATTGACGATTGCAACAGGAACCTAAAAATATGTGGATTGTAGCATATTCTGTCGCTATTTCGAGCATATTAGAGGACTCGGTTCGATGCAGCAGTTATTTTCCATATGCGATTAGAGTATTCGCTACTTGTAGCTATTGAAAAGTGCCTAATTCACAAATATACCATATTGACTTGAACCCTAAGATGCCCATATAATTACATAATTGCAGTCTCGGTTTCAAACCCCGATACAACGAATTATGATTATAAACCATTACGCTGTCACAATATTTAAGATTATTCACTTATTTCTCTTGGATAAAGAGCAATAAAACTGCAGCTCAGTTCCAACATTAAAACTCGCCGTAAGATTAAAATACGTGCTTGCAAAAACGAAACGCGCTTTGCGAAGTTTTTTCAACTGGAGCAAACAAATACCCTTAAAAGTTTCCTAACCGATTCCAAGCGAGATCTGAAATACTATTAACTATGGATTTAAATAGTACTTATACTTCTAGAAGAAGTAATTCTCTTACATTATAATTTTTGAACTAGACGTTGCAAACGCTCATTAAATCCACTTTATTTTATTAACCAGTTTCAGCTTAGTTGATACTGAGCTTAAACTAAACTTTAACTAATTAATCTTGATAGACACAATGACCAAAAAACATTATGAAATGTTAAATATGAGCCTTTTCCATTTGTCTTTTACGACACAATCCAATGATACCATAGTAACCCTATTATTTTCGAAATGACTTTTTTCCGATATCCGGCTAGAAATGAAGTGTAAAAATCTTATACATAATGCAGTTTTTTTATTTTTTTACAAAAGTCGGCTACGTAACTCCTTTTAGCATTTATCGCTGTCTTATAGTTTTAAATTTTGTAACATAACACCCTGTAAATAATTCAAGGGTAGGTACATAAAAACACTTTCAGATATAAATGCAACGTTTCGTCATAATTTAAAAACGAATAAATCGACTACATTTTTAATTTTGCGGACACAAACATACTGAAGAAAAATTTATATTTTAAAAATTCTCTCAACTCTAATCTCTTCTCTATACTATTGCAAGTTACACTGAGACCTCCTAGATCAATAAGTGTATGCCGCAGTAATGCGTAGATCACGAGCCGACACGCTAATTGATAGTTATGCGTGCAAATTGCATCCCCATCTCATGCACATTGCATTCGTATTGCTGAGTAAATTGTAATAACTGCCACATACCTACGACTTACGCAAATAGTAAGTTAGTAAGCATTTTTATAATATACGAGTAGCAATGAGGCTTGGTGTCCACATCTGTAAACAACTCTACGTAGAACTGGGGTTCAATCTGGAATCGATACTGATGCGTTCACAGATGCGACTATATAAATAAATATAATTAAAGTGTCTGTTTGTAATGTCAAAATAACAATTTTGCACTTAAGCATAGGAAAGTATACACATTATCTATAACAAAAATGCAATTGTAAAAAAAATAGTCTGTCTGTTTGAGGTTATCTTCTAAACGGCTGGACCGATTTTTACGGGACTTTCACTGGCTACTTAATTTTTGAAACAGAAGCCTTAGCGTGCGCTCCAAGCGCATGTGGCTGTCATCGCAGGAGAGCCAGGTATTACTTATGTTTAAATAAATATGCCTTTTTACTTCATTAACGCGGGTGAAACCGCGGGGATCAGCTCATAATATTTTGTAATGCAGCTGGCATCGACACTTTTCCAACGAAACGTAAGAACTAATTTACGCTATTAATAGGTGCTATCGCGTTAATCCAACTTAAACGTGTGCTTGTACCCACTTGTACTACCTTTTAAATTGTCCTAAATTTTACTGATACAACAAATGGCAAAATTTTTCACTCACAACTCAAAAATTATCTAATCAAACTCCGTATGCAAATCTAAAATCACTGATTATCACTAGTACTAAAACTATGTTAGCACAATTATTCGTACGCGCAAAATATCGATTATCTGATTCGAGAAGATAATAACTATGTAATCAGAAGTGATAAGACGATTATATTATTATTATATTATAAATAAGTTAATTTGCTCCTATTCTCATTTTTTGCTTGTCGTGCTACCCGTGAGCATCTTTAAAATTGCAAAAATCGATTATTAGTGTTGTTCTAAGTAGATTTGAGGCAAAATGGTTCCGAATCCAGTGGAGACCTCGTTCAATCATGGCATCGAGAGCTTCCCAGAAGACAGGAAGGGAGCTAGACCACTTCCGACCGAAGTGTCCACAGGGAGATACATACTACAATTTATTCAATCTACATTAAATTTGATTGCGTATTTACTTATCGGAGTTGTGGTGGGAATTTGCCTTCTCTTCTCGTACAGAAATGGAACAACACTAAATGCGACGAATATGCACATTGTGCTATGTGTTTTAGGGGTAAGTATTTTTAAATAACTTTGCTTAATAAAAGCGTCTTAAAAAAAAAATTAAAAAGTAGATTAAAAATTTAAATTCGTCATAAAGTAGAATATTCAAACCCAGAACTATTTGCATAGTACACCGTTATAGTATATAATAGTGCGTACCGTGCCATTACTTATATTTTTGACATTAAAATTATTTACACGCATGGAAAGAAACATTTATTTCCATCGCACAAAAATCACAACTCTGTAACAAAAGTACCAATTAGTGCCTATTGCTATATTAAAACTGGCTTTTATTTTATAACAGACGTGGAAATGAGATTTGTTTCCACTTTGCATAAAAATATACCACGAGCGTGTACGCCAGCATGTTGCATGTTACGTCACTCACGGGGCCCTCCCTCCGACATGACACGCTCTTGATATTAAAACGTGTTTTATTAATTTTATGAATGAGTCGGTATTATAAAAATAAAATAAATACCTAATTGTATTATATAGCAATTTTACAAAAATAATTTTAGAAAACATTGTTTTAAGTTTTGTAAAATACAAATTAAAAAATGATAAGCAGCTGTTCGTACAAACACATGAACATTTTATAAATAGGCTGCAATAATGTTTGTACTCTTAATAAATAGAATGGGAATTGCAGAAAAATTGCAGAATTGCAGAAGAATTGGGCTTGCAGAAAACTGGCCGGAAACGCGGGCGATAACAAAAACATTTAAATTATTACTTTACAACATGTATTTACTACTTAAGTGCTTAATAAAGATGACAGACGCAGAACAATACTATGATTCATACTTAAATCGGGGCACGTTATTTTTCCATACATTTACTAACAAAAAACTAAATACATATGAAAATAAATATAGTATCATAAGTTTATTCCTTACTAGTTTTCATTCTATTCTTTCAGTACCAGCTCCTTATGGCAGTGGCTATCCTTGCCCTGACGTCCGAGAGTGGATTTTCTGCAAGCCTCTCCCTCAGGGATAAGCGTCGAATCCATACCGTCCTGCAAACCGCTGGCTCCGCGCTGGCTATCGCTGGCAGCTTCGTCATGAGTGCCGCCAAAAACATTAACTTCAATACTCTTCATGGAAAGTTTGGTGAGTAGTCTTTACTATCTGTTATTCATATACACAGATTCATTCATTAACCCCTTCCGCTGTAGATATGTTATCTTATTTGTCAGTATTTAATGCTTTCAATGAAAAATATATCTTCTTACATTCTATGACATTTTTACTTTCAAAATAAAACAAATTTTGAATGTAAAAAGGAAATCTATTTTCGGAATTTCTTCATACGGAATATTCAGTTAATTAGGCATTATAAATTATACATTATATCTTATTTTATCTTCATCACCACTTTAGCGTATTTTATGTAGTTTTTATATTCCAAACATAAAAACACCACGATTTAACTTGACTTAACCAAAGCAAAACTCATTGAACATCATGTATTTATACTATTCTTCTTTAGCTTCTGACAGTAAAATTATATTTCAGCGTTGGTTGCAATGGTCTTCACCATCGTCTGCTTATTCAACGGCCTCACCTCTCTCTACGCTTATGAGATGCGGAAGTGTCTTCCGGGCAACTTGTCCAAACTCACCCACATCTGTTTTGGCATCGTGGCTTTTGCTATGGCTACCGTGTCCCTCTGCTATGGGTTTGACAAAAACAGCTTCAGAAACTGGGCCACAAATGAGTTCACTATAGTTATAATCGTCTTCACTGCCATATTTACCTTCATCTGTATTATTAATCCTTTCATCACATTCTTTGCTAAAATAGGCAATATTATTAAGAACTAGCCTAATAGGTGTTAGAATTCAGATTAATAATAAAATTACCAAGACAATTATTGGTTTATGTCATTATTTTGTATTTCATAGCGCAATTATTGTTTAGATATAAGAAAATTTTGTATTATGTAAATTGTGAATTTGACATCCACAATACATGTTTTGGCTTAACTCAGTAACAAATACAAAAATAATTAAATAATATATTTATATAAGACTTGTGGCTTTCAACGCAATAAGTAGAATCTCAGTTTGATAGAGAACACAAAAGAACATTTATAACCAAATACCAAGTTCAAAATTAATAACAGTAAAAAACCAATATTCACAACTTAACAGATTTGTGTCAATAAAGTCATAGAACTAGTGGTGTCTTTTTATTTCATTTTAAACTGAATAGTCAAATACTATACATAACTAAATACTGTATGTAAAAGTAATCACATAAGTAACCTTGAATGGTTATACAACGAAACGAGGAAATTGTTAGTGCGTTATGCGGTCATAAAAGTTAATGCCAATAATCACTTATCTACGATTTTTATCTATTTAGAATTCGTAAAACCGATAATGCAAAACACCAAATGTATTTGCGAACGTTTAACTTCCTAAATAATCTGTTGTTAGAGTTCCATCTCCGGTCCGCAGCGATAAGCCATCGGTGACGAGTATCAGCTATTACGTTTACTAGATACCTATAAATAAATCCAAACAATATTCTTATCCACATTTCCCATACAGTGCCGTTCAAGTAAACACGCGATTTCTAACTAATAGTGCAAAATGCCTCCCAATATTGTTGATCCTCCTTTCAATCCTGACGTTGAAAGTGTTCCGGATAATAGGAAAGAAACAAATGTACCATCCGCGCCAGATCAGATGTCTCGAGGAAAATACGTGCTAAAAATCTTCACGACTTCGTTAAATTTGCTTGCGTACTTACTTATTGGTGTCACTGTGGGAGTTTCACTGATCTACTCATTTTTGAATGGCCTGCCTCTCGGTGCAACTGCAAAGCACATTGTTCTATGTGTTCTGGGAGTAAGTTCTTTGATTTTTTTCAATAAACACATTATTGGTATTGATTTGATAATAATGTCTTTTGTATTCAACCATCTTCAAATAAGGAGGAAGTTCTCAATTCAACTGTATTTTTTCCATTTTAGTATCAACTGCTTATGGCAGTTGCTATTCTAAGTCAGTCACCGAGTAATGGATGGTCAGCATTTCTTACGCTACGAGACAAACGACGAGCACACACAGTTTTACAAGTTATGGGCTCAGCTTTAGCCATTACTGGCAGCTTTATTAAGATTATAAACAAAGAAGTCCACTGGAATACTCTCCATGGAAAATTTGGTAAGTGTCGAAATTTCCAAAAGTGATAAGGTTGACTTGAAGATAAACATATAATGTCAATCACGTAGGCACATGCAACTCCATCTTAAAACTTGCATATGATAATGTGGATACCAGAAGATAAAATTTTGATAATAAGATGTTGAAAATCTATCTCCGTTACATAATGGAATTAGCAAAAGACATGCAGTGTCAAGTGTTTTAAAAAATTACAAATGGACAAGAGTCTTATTAATCACGAATGTGTAATATTGAGGACTAATCTTTACTAGTTCTTAAGGGTCTAGTTATGTATCAGTCTTAAAACTCTTAAAAACACAATAAAACAGTGTACGGTACACTGTTTTATGGATAAACAAAATTTGACTCAGAACTAGACTTACTCCAAAAGATTATGTATTTTCCGCCTATAAATTATTAAAACGCTTTCTTACAGGTTTAGTTGCACTGGTTTTCACAACAGTGAGCCTTGTTAATGGTCTATCGTCTCTGTACGCGTTTGAGTGGCGCCGATGTCTTCCTGGTAACTTGTCTAAGATCACCCACATCTGCTTCGGAATCGTGGCATATGCAACCTCTTCTATTTCTCTCTGCTACGGTTTTGATAAAGGCTCCTTCAAAGCGTGGGCAACGGAAGAATTCGCTACAACACTTATTGCATGTACTGGTATAATTACTTCCATAGTCGTTTTTAACCCAATCATAACATTCTTTACCAAATCTATTAATGTCTTTAAGAAGTGAATAAACTGCGAAATTATTTGTTAAAGTATCACTACATTGTTAAATATAAACATTTTAGTGCAAACGCAAGAATCTCGTCACCATCGAGCAATACCTTCAAACACATTAAAATATACAGTTTTATTTAGTTTGAACCATACCATTTGTACTTCTAACTTTAAATATATTTTCAAGAAGTTAATTTTTTTATGCGTATTACTTAGATAGTTATGTAGTTCAAACTTATTACAGGCCAGTCGTTTTCATCGATAAAGTTATTTATACATTAATTACTGTTTTGAAAAGTATTTTAAATTTATCTTTATAGGTACATTGATTTTAAAATTAAATGTTTTGAACATGGTAAGTAGGTACCATTTATTTTGATATTATATTTATCCTTTTTTTATTTTATTCCTGTACTAAATGCAAGTAGCAACTAGAATGATTATCTTATGACAAATTCAATAAATCTAAGATAGCTATATCTCCACAACAAACATAAGTAGGCTTTTGAACCTCTGAGATAAACTGGCATCAAAGATTAAATTGAATGAGTGATAGCCATTGAGTAAATACTGGAAATAACACTTTCGGCGATAGCTACCCAATATATGACTGTAACCCAGTTATATCAATAGCTATTAAAGTACAAACTGCTAAAATAGGAAGGTTCCTAATATAATAAAGATTTTTTAATTGTTTTGAATTAGCAAACGAGCGTGCATTTAACAAATAAGATAAGAATCCTACCTGAAGTCTTCCACAGATGCGTTGCTACCCCAGAACTTAAAGTTGGAACGCCTCGGAGTATGTCTTTTACCACACCTTTAAAATCAGAACACAGCAGCGTTTAACACCGATGTTAGAAAGGAAAAGCGTGTTGATGATGCCAAAGTAGAACCTCCAGAGTTTCTGCCTCCTTCAAAATTATAAAGACAATTATAAGCACACAATCATTTTAATTTCATGACAATGACAAGCGAACGGACAGCACGAATTTTGATACTACATGAAAGGTGTAAAATTACAAACAATTACCACTGATCCCGCGTGTGAATATACAACTGCACCCAACGAATTAAATTCAAACACGAGCACTACATACAAACACGACCGCCAAGCATTTGTCTCGAAAGCATCCGAGCTTAAACACTATTAAATTTCCATGTACGAGTACGTTACACATTTTGTGTTAAATTTATAGAGTAACTTGTTTAGAGCCGCAAAATAATGGTTTCCTGGAGTAATTACTGGACACGGGAGGCTGAGACCTTAAACCCAGGGGGCAACCACTGCAATTAAGGTGTGCAAAGTTACGAAACTTGTAATAATTTTCTACTCGACAACTTTTCTTCCTTGGTAGTGATAGAACTAAGTATCTAATGCTATTATGAGAGGAGATAAGATAATTTTAAAACTGACACAGAAACTTGGCAGGTCACAGAACATTTACTTTTCTTTTTAGCAGGTAAATGTGACCGAACAATACCATGTGGTCAAAACAATTTTTGAGTATTAACTCTGGTTATTCTTGTGTAATATAATTTTGGATTATAATAATTAAAAAAACATTTAATATAATTATCTGTAGTTAAATATCAAACTTAATTAACCCCATTTTCGAAAATGATAGTATCGATTGTATCGTTTCCCAGAATGGAGTTAAACCAGGTTTAATATTTAACTACGGACATGTAATTAATTTAAAAAATATATAAATAGGACCAGAAAAATATATTTGGACGTTGATATCTTAAACAAACATGCCATCTTCTTTTTATAATGAGAGCAGAGTAGAAAAAATATGAATACCTAGTGTGTTTAATTATAAATTAAACATAAATTAAATGTATGTAATCCGTTTATCCATATTGCGTAACAGCATGACCGATAACCGCGACTCTAAATAGATTTAGACCATTTGATAACTATAGATATTTTAGATGTATTAATATAATCTACTTGAGGAAAATACGTAT
>DWPU01000145.1:0-10195 GCA_018251975.1 Urbanus esmeraldus
CGTACACGCCCACACGATCTGAAGGTGTCCGATCGACCTTCAAATACACCACACCAGCTATTGAAGATGCTCCGACATCAGAAGCGGGATAAAGAACAAGAAAATCGGTATACATCACGTCGAGGTGGCCGGGCAGCAGCGGTGCTGCGCGTGAGCGTATGAGTGGTGGAAAGGGCTACCGGAGACTTTAATCAGGTGTGTTCGTTTCATTATGATTGGGTACTGGAATACTTGGTAGAGAAAGATTGTTGAAGATCTTTACTTGATAGTTAAAGATTGAGTGAGAACTTTACTGGAAAACAAAATCTAGTACGATTTCAGATTATGGGTTGAGCCAGCAATAGTATTCTGTACTGACTACATTTTATGCTTTGTATGGTTTTAATATTTTGCCAGATGTTTAATTATGTGTCAATATAACGTTGGGCCGATAAACTGAGCCTTTTCAACAGAAGAGCGTCTGAGTTTCAAGTACAGTGCAATGCCTGTAAGTGGACGGATTATTTAAAACATCACTTTTAGTTGATGCTTTGTGAAATTTTGATACAAGTAGTCGAACTGAATAAAATAATGCAAAAGCCGACTTTATAGACTCGGTCGAGGCGAACGCGAAAATAGACGGAAGAAAGTTCATGACTTATTGCGAACCAATGTTATTAGTGCCTACATCACGTTTTCTATCTTATTACTTAATGATAAAAAAAAATTATGAATTTGCATGAATTATTGTGAATTAAATGATAGTACGTTGGCGGGCTGTATCTTAACTTCTGATCAAATGTGACTATGTGTGCACATTTCTATACGAGGCTAGACTTTGGGTTTATTTTGGATAATAAAAAAAAAAAAAAAAAAAGTTAATCTATTGAAAATCTCTGCAACATATTATCAAATGGGTGGTGTGAGCTTCTATGTCACTCTTAAGTTTCTCAATGTTAAGTCCGTATTTTAACCAGTAATTACTAAGGTCTTAGGGGACCTGGCGCATACTTGATTGTTTAGCTTGATGACTTTAAATCCTAGCAAAGTCATTTGAGGAAGGAATAGACGACCTGGATGGCGCAATGGTTGACATGCCGGACCGCTGATCCGAGGGTCCTGGGTTCGATTCCCGGCGGGGCGGAGGTTTGGGTGATGGGTTTGGGTTTCCGTTCTTGGTCTGGGTGTGTGTCCATGTCTTGTGTATTGTTCGTGGCGCCCGCGACGCGGGGGGTCCTGGTGTGGGGCTGTGATTGTGAAGCGTTGTTAAAAAAAAAAATAGTAGGTACTCGAGACCTTGACACAAGAAGGGTGCTCTATGACTGTCAAAAATTGTTCCTTCTTAAGAAGTAAAGTAGTTCTTGCCTTTGGTGTACAGACAAGTGAACTAAATCAATGAAAACGAATTTAGTTGTCAGAATTAAGATACTATTCTTATGAACTTGAAACTAGCCAGTGAAAATGCTATTTAAGAATTCCAATACTATTTACATGGCACGAAATAATGTAGCGTTGTAACAGACTGTAACTATTGAGCAGGTGGTGAAAGATTTAATGCGTGTACTTTGATGATGGGCAATTGGGTATTTCTTCAACTATGCGATTTAATATTGTTTATAAATGAGGTTTAAGAAAAGGGGATAACATAGACTTCTATTCTAGTAACATCCCTTAACGGATACATTCGCAGTTAAAATGAAAAGCTAAACAAACGCGTGTTCGAATTCTCTGTATCTAGCAGTCTTGACGGAGTGTTTGTGGCATTATGATGCCAACTCAGTCATCACAGTTGTCTTGGACAGCAGCTCGTGCGATCATTTGCCACTGGCGTCTATTGCAAGCATTGTGCAGTGGACAACGGAACATTATCTGTGGTAGATCTTATAAGATCTGTCCAACGAGTAGTAGATCTGCCGCGGACCGCCTTCCTTCTACCTTACCAATGAGTTTTCGATTCAAGATAAATGTTACTAGATATATGTGTTGAATTAATAGAGAATTAATCAAATTGGATGTGTTTATACCTTAAGGAGCTAAAGATTTTAAAACAGATAAATAGTTTAAATAAAAACGACGAGATAGATGTTAACGTTGGGAACGCCTATGACATGCGATCCGGTATAATGCGCGAAATAATACAATTAGGTATTAAATGTTTGCCGATGGTGCTTCGTGTGCATAAATGGTCAGTTGTCAAAAATATTCATAATGTTATTTTATCTTGGACTAGATATGATTGAAAGGGAAGTAACGATTAATCCAGATGTCTTCGATCCATCAGTGGCTCCAGTAACCAGGGCTAAAATACACTTGCCCACGTTTGAAGACATTAAGGAAGAGCTAAAGGAAGAGTCAGCCGCCGACATCAACGCTCGTATAATTGAGTGCATGTCTGCAGTTGAAAATGTTGCCGATAGTTCACGCAATTTAAAGATAACGTACGTGAATAGTCTTCGTAAAGCGGCACGTACTGTTCAGGTAGCAGTCAAGGAACTCGCGCAACGTTCCTCAGCTTCCGATATAGCACGTCTAGAGAAGGAAAACGAAGAACTTCGAAGTCAGCTCGCTTCTCTTGAAACGAAATTGACTGTATTGACGGAAGAGATGGTTGGCCTCCGCAGTCGAGCTTTAAGTACAACAACTAATGTTGTACATCGAATAAATTCAGGCACTGATCCTTTAGTTCAGGAAATTGCAGCACTAGTTGATAAGAAATTAGCTGATTTTCGAACACAATACATTCCGGAGAATATTATTGGACTTTCACAAGAGGAAGAAAGGCTATCGAATGTCATTGAAGTATCAAGCCAGCCAAACCAAACCTCTCGGCGACGTGGTAAAGGTAAACCGAAAAAAGAAGTGAAGACTAAAGATATTCAGCCGCCACTGATGGTGACTGAGTCAACTCTGGTTGGTCAAGGACCAAGAGATTCGGAGAGGGAACAACCAAGTTGCTCATCGTGGGCCACAGTTGTGAGACGAAAAGCCAATGAAGCTAATCAAACTGTCGGAAATCAGATTGCTCTTTCAGAGATTGCTTCTCAAAGGCCCCAAAGCCGGATGAACAAGCAGGTAAAGGCACCCCGCATTCCAAAATCTGCAGCGATCACTTTAACACTTACAGAAAACTCGAAGGCAAGCTATGGAGCGGTAATGGCTGCTGCAAAAGAACGTGTGAAGTTGACAGATTGCGGAATTTCTGAAGTCCGCCCGAAGAGAGCAATAAATGGTGGATTTTTGCTAGAAGTTTTGGGAAGTGATAGTTGCCAAAAGGCAGATGCTCTGGCGGAGCGCTTACGAGTGGCACTAGCTGATATGCAGGTTAAAGTCGCTCGTCCTATGAAAACTGGAGAAGTAAGGGTAATGGATTTGGATGAATCCATTACCCAACAAGAGATTGCGGCAGCAATAGCTGAAGCTGCTGGTTGCTCTGTGGCAGATATTAAAGTTGGGGAAATTCATTTTAATCCGTTAAGATTGGGGACCGCTTGGGCAAGATGTCCACTTTCGGTTGTACATAAGCTTGCTGATGAAAAACATTTACGTGTAGGATGGATTAGGGCAAGAGTTCAAGTGTTAGCAGCACGGAAGCTACAATGCTACCGTTGTCTTGAAATGGGGCATGTCCGCCAACAATGTCAGAGTAAGGTAGATAGGAGCTCGCGCTGTTTTAAGTGCAGTGAGCTTGGGCACAAAGCTCGTGAATGCACAGCGCGGGCACTTAAATGTCCGGTATGTAAAGACCTTGGATTTTCAGCGGATCATAGGTTAGGGAGTGAAAAATGTACCCCTTCTAATAAAAAGAGACGTAACGGTGGAGTACAGGCCCCCCGTAATCGAGTTGCTGCTTCTACTTCAGCACAATCGACTCACGAGAATTTAGAGACACTAAATTCTCAGGATTTTGGGTTCTCCAGGGCAATTTGAATCACTGCCGCGGGGCTCAAGCCCTGTTCCAGCAGTCCCTAGCAGAGTGGTCAGTTGCCCTAGCGGTAGTTGCGGAACCATACAACGTTCCGAACCATCCACGTTGGTTTGGTGACGATACGGAATCCGTAGCCATATATTGGCGAGGAAAAAAGGGTGACCCGTCATGTTCACTTCTTGAGAAAGGACTAGGCTACGTCGCTGTGGAGTGGGGTTCTTTGACTGTAATTGGTTGCTATATCTCTCCCAATTGTGGAATTCCTGTTTATGAGGCATATTTGGATACGTTAGCATCTAGCATTCGCAGATGTCTGCCCCGTCCAGTGATCGTCTTGGGAGATTTTAATTCTCACTCCAGAATATGGGGAGATACTCGAAATGACCGCAGGGGAGACATTATGCAAGCATGGGCAGCGGAGTTAGATCTTCGGCTACTTAACCGTGGATCCGTAAGTACTTGTGTGCGGTGGCAAGGGGAATCAATTGTTGATCTCACATGGGCAACTCCTCCTGCATCGCGTATGGTGTCTAGATGGAGAGTTGCAGAAGAGATAGTTACGCTCTCCGATCACCGACACATATTTTTTGAAGTGGCAATGCGACCTCACGGATATCCGAATGGTCATAGTATCCGCCCAACACGACGTTGGTCACTCAAGCGGCTTAATTATGACTTATTGGTCGCCGCTGCCAACGTTGTGGCTTGGTCGGAGAATTTAACCTTCCCTAATCCGGAAAGTGAAGCAGTCTGGTTTCGGAAATGTATGATATTGATATGCGATATCTCAATGCCTAGAGCTGGTTATCCTAATAGGAAATCTGTGTACTGGTGGTCTGAGGATATTTCACGATTGCGTAAAGAATGTCTTTCATCCAGGCGCCAATACCTTAGAATTCGAAGAAAGCGACGGGCTTCAGCTGAAGCGATTGCTAGATTATATGCGATTTACCGAGACGCTACAGTAACGCTTCAGCATGCAATTGCTAATGCCAAAGCACGATGCTGGAAAGAGCTCCTGCAGGGACTTGATCGGGATCCATGGGGATGCCCATACAAAATAGTAATGGGTAAGCTCAGACCTTGGGTTCCTCCCTTAACCGAGACCCTAGACCCCCAGTTTGTTGAACGTGTTGTTGCAGGACTTTTCCCTCATATCAGAGACTATATTTCATCATCCTTGAACTCTTTAGATCTTGATATTTGGTCTGACGAGCTAGAGGTGTCCGAGGGAGAACTGGAAGTAGCTGTAAAGCGTCTTGGTGCGCGCAACACGGCACCTGGGCCAGATGGTGTTCCAGGTAGGGCATGGGTAATAGCTCTGACTGTGTTGGGAGACAGTATGAGGCAGCTTTTTAACAATTGCCTACGTTCTGGTGTATTTCCATCTGGTTGGAAAGAAGCGAGGTTAGTCCTCTTAAAGAAGGAAGGAAGGGCTGCAGACTCTCCCTCTGCGTACCGGCCCATATGTTTATTGGATGAGGCAGGTAAGCTGTTCGAGCGAATTATTGCTGCTCGTCTAAATGACCACCTGTCACATATTGGCCCCGATTTGTCCAATTGTCAGTTCGGCTTCCGTCAGGGACGATCAACAATTGACGCAATCTTGCGCGTAAAATCACTGTCGGAACAGGCAATTTATGAAGGTAGAGTGGCGATGGCGGTGAGTCTAGATATCGTCAATGCCTTTAACTCCCTACCTTGGACAGCAATCAGAGAGGCCCTAATATATCATAACGTGCCTCCTTACTTACAAAATATAATCAGGGCATACCTTCAAGACAGGTCAGTCCAATATATGGGTCGGGACGGTTTACTGCACCAGAGGGATATGAGTTGTGGAGTTCCACAGGGATCTGTATTAGGACCGCTCCTGTGGAACTTAGCATACGATGCAGTTTTGCGTGTTAAAGTACCTTTTGGCATCAAAATTGTTTGTTACGCTGACGATACCATGGTAATTGCTAGAGGGGATAGCTTTGAGAGTACGGCTAGACTCGCTGAACGTGGTGTGGCATGTGTTGTTGCCAAAATTCGCAGGTTAGGTCTTGCAGTAGCACCTCAAAAAACTGAAGCATTATGGTTTCATATGCTCCCAAGGCGACAGGAACCACCTAATCTGTCAATTCGCGTAGATGACGTAGATGTTCAAGCGAGCAGTTATCTCAAATATTTGGGGCTTATTTTGGATAGTCGCTGGGGCTTCGAAGAGCACTTTGAGCGGTTAATCCCCCGGATTCAGAAGGTAGCAGGTGCAATGCACGGTTTGCTACCTAATCTCGGGGGACCCCAGGAAGAAGTTCGCCGCCTCTATACAGGGGTCGTGCGATCTATTGCCCTTTACGGTGCACCTATTTGGTCACAGAGACTGTCGACTGTTCAACGCTGCAGAGCTAAACTTAATGGTATGCAGCGTCGGATGGCCATTAGGGTTGCACGGGGATATCGCACGATATCTTTTGAGGCGGCTACGCTCCTAGCTCGCTTTCCACCTTTTGATATTCTGGCGGACATGGACACTAGGGTATATATACACACCCGGAATGTTCGCCATAGAGGTGGAAATGTGACTTGTAGTGAAGTCCTGCGACGGCAAGCGCACCGACAAGTTCTAGTCGAGTGGCGCATGCGACTCCAAGAGGAGAGGAATGCTCAACGACGTACTGTCGGTGCGATACTGCCAAGCTTTGAAGCCTGGATGGGAAGGCGAGAGGGATACGTCACCTTTAGACTAACACAGATACTCACTGGACATGGGTGTTTTGGTGAATATCTGTGTCGGATTGGACGCGAGGCAACACCACAATGCCATCACTGCGATGGGGACCGGGACGATGCGCAACACACTCTGGAAGTGTGTCCTGCATGGACTTCTGAGCGGCAAGTCCTCATAAACAAAATTGGAAATGATTTTACTCCGTCAACTGTAGTAGCGGCTATGTTGACGGAGAAATCAGCGTGGAAGGCGGTGGTCTCCTTCTGTGAAAACGTCATGGTTGCTAAGGAGGCCGCCGAGCGAGACCGGGAGAGGGCTGGTCGCGCTCGGATACGGAGGGTTGGAGACGGTGGTAATTCTGGAGTTAATCCTTCTGCCTAGTAGTCTCCAATTAAGCAAGTCTACTGAGGTCTACGGTCACGAGTGGTCATGGGTGGGGGCTTTGATCGCTCACAATGTGTGACTTTGCGAAGACGGCAACTTGTTGTGGCTGCAAGTTGTCGTGCCAGTTGGCGAGTTGTAAAATTGGGGGCTGCTTGCCCTGGGAAGAGCTTGAGCGGCACCACGCGAGGGAAACATCGGCGTGTTCAATAGAGATCCTGAGTTTCCCTATATACGCAATGAGGTCACCGAGGGGGTTTTAGTGAGTAAGAACCTCACATAACTCGGTCTTTCCCCCAAAAGATTGAGTATCTTTTGAAGATTTCCCCCCCGTGAAGAAAAAAAAAAAAAAAAAAATCAACTGTTACTCAGAAAGATACTGCTGCCAATCTCGTAGATTTTATGCGTTGATGTTACACAGAAAGATACTGCCAATCTCGTGGAAATTAGTCCTTAGTCGCCTCCTATAGCATTCACGGAAAGAGGTGCTATGAACACCACACAACGCACATAACTTAATTTACTATTACAACCTACATGACATTTTGAAATACCTGTGAAAACACGAAGAGTGCCTACTACCACTTTTGCAACCTATTAAAGTGAAATGTAAGTCTGAACCAATTCGAGATAGGTATTTATAATAAGTTGGTGAAGCGCCAAGCTCTTGAGGCGCTGCAGTGAACTACAACCTTGCATTATGTTCCTAATATGTACCTAGGGTAACGAAAAGTACCTAGAGTTAACTGCAGTAAAATATAAAATCAAAATCAAAATAAAAGTCAAAAATATTTTATTCAAAGTAGATTCTTTACAAGAATTCTTTTTGAACAAGATACGAATTAGGACGACGTGTACTACATCTTTCTGTAAAAATAGATAGGTAAATATTTATGTTATAATTAAGCTTAGATCACAGCGTAGCACTAGTGTAGCACTTCAATTCAGCCGTTTCATCTGGTCACCGTTTGATGCAAGTAATGTATGTTCATACACTTAGGTATGAGAACCGCCTGTTTCTTACTTCATCAGATCGCCTTTGATGCAAATAATGTATTCATACACTTAGGTACGAGTACGAACAACAATAAGAACCCCTAAGTTTACTTTACAAGGAATCTCAACATCGATACATCACCAGTGTCCGCAACAATTTTAAAACAATCCTTCTAAATAAAATAAGTATTTGTAAAAGTACTCAAATTTAAATTAGACGGCAAAAAATATCTTCCTGCTTTGCTTTGCAAAATTTCAAAACATTTACACATATCTGGCAAAAAAGGTCGTCTATTTTATCACTATTAACGTTTGTATACCTACTTTTGATTGAAATATTTTGCTGTTGAAAAACGTATTTAATCTCTGTAGTAAAGTTAAATATTTTTCACTTCTCTCCTGAGTGAGTGCACCCACTTACACTCTGCTGCAGCATTTAGATCCACTTTACTTCTTTTCTTGAACACCTACACTACAGTAAGTCAGTGTTTTATACAATTTGGTGTGGCGCCAAGTACACTTGATGCACCGACTTGCAGATATTGCGATACAACGATCACAAAGATGTATAGCAAGTCTAGAAACGTCTAAGTTAAAATTTCCAAATTTACGTTTAGTAGGATTAAAGATACATTCTAGTAGGTATGTTTATTTTTTTTCAGTTTGTTGGTGGCGATACCATACGAAGTATTGATTAATAACAGTGCAGTCATTGTCTTCACAATTAATAATGTCTCACGTCATCAGTCATAAAATAAGTGTCATCTAATGAAGATGGCTGACAAAAGATAACAATAAGGTTTTCAAAATCGTTTTTACACGGTGGTAAAATTATTGTCGTGATTATTTTGATTTGGTGTCAAGGGACTATGGGCTATAGGCGCTATAGCACACGCTATAGATTTAATACTGCATATTCATTTTCTCCCTAAAGTATAAAGGCCAATACATCCTGGGAATAATAATGTGTTCAATCGGCAAAAAAACCTACCCGAATTTGGTAACAGATATTTTTCTATACTTGAATAGGTACGCAATAATTGTTACACTGTGTACACAGAATTGGCCACTGATCTGTGAATTCATCGCCTGCAATAGCCACTTAGTAGCAAATGGGCTTTTTGCCAGCATTAAAGTGTCTACAATCGATCTTAATATCAATTCACTATTTTTGACATGAACTTATGCTATGTGTTAAACTAGAATTGAAATCGCAGCTGTTAGCTATAAACCAGACGCATTTAAAGTGCACTTCTAGTCGCTCTATTTCCATCCCGTGGAACTAAGACGCGAGTGCATTCATATTGAGTCCGCTTTGATGTTATCGCTTCTAGTCCGCGCCAATGCTGTTAGATCCACTGTTCGATAGCACATCTAGAGTATATTTACTCTATGGTGGATTATTGGTAGATAGCAATGTGTTTAGTGTAATGGACATAATGTATGGTTCTCACCTGATTTTAATCACTTAAAATTGTATATCACTAATTTTTCCCGTGGCTTCGCTCGTGTAATGTGTGCATGTAAGGTCGCATTTATAATGCAGGTATAATTCGAATGAAATTCTTTCCTATCAAGAGGCCGTCGATATAAAAGTTATGTTTCTATCCCTCACGAGAAGTAACTTTATAGTACACGGGTTGAATGGGATGAGGCGACTAAAAAAACACTTCTTACACTCATAGTCCCACATTAGGATTTTCTGCTGTGTCGTGGGTACCATGGACTCACAAAGACGAATGCAAAAACATCTGTCTGGCCGGGAATCGAACCCGGGTGCACGGCGCGTCAGTACAGTATGGTAACCGCTCCGCCACGCGGGTCATCAAAGACTAAGTAGGTCGATCGTCAGCAGCATCTTCTGTGTAACATCACCTATTGCTGTCACCAACACACTTGTCAAGCGCGATGATCGTTGACAAAAGCCATCAGGGGAGGCCAACGTCCAGCGGTCAACCTTAGAAGACTTATGGATGAATAAAAACATATCTTTAGGCAAAAGGAGCACAGGTCGCCCCCCGACCAGGTGGACTGATGATCTGAAGAAGACCGCGGGAAACCGCTGGATTCAGAAGGCACAAGACCGGTTGGAGTGGCGCCATCTAGAGGAGGCCTATGTCCAGCAGTGGACCTCAAAAGGCTGATGGTTGGATGGAAACATAATAATTTGTCATCTTACGTCATTTATTTGTACCTGT
>DWPU01000146.1:0-10184 GCA_018251975.1 Urbanus esmeraldus
GTACACTTTTTGTTTTATTATTTTTATACTACTACGTGCAACTATTAAAATTATTCTTTGGTGCATCGGTTTAAAAAACCATATTTGAGAACGTGCATATAATTTCTTCATTTTCACCATTTTTATGTGACTTAATTATTTTAATTTAAACAGTTTTTCTCTTATCGTCGTACATTTTCCTTGACATTTTTATATGTTTGCAACAACTTTCATCGTGTTAATTTATTTAATATATTATCTATCTACGAAAGGTTTGCTTCAGTTATTTATATTTTTGGTTTTACTATTTCCAAGAGAATGTTTCGTGCATTAGAGGTTTCAAATGAATAAGTAATAGAGGTACCGATATATTTTCTATTCGTTTATGTTTCTTTTTGTCGTCTTTCATTCTTCCAATTATTATATTTTATCGCACAACTAAAACTGCTAGAATTAGCGAGCCCCACGCTTTCGCTTAAGTAGATCTCGGTTTTAGCAAAACCTAATTATAAACCCCAGCTATAATCTGATACAAGGTAACAAATAGCAACGATCAACGCCCTAAGTATATTGTTAAAAAATGTCATATGTCAAAGGAAAAGGATTATAGGAGAGAAGGGATTATTTATAGGAGAAAGGATTATTTATAGGAAAAAAAAGATAAATGAATGTTTACTTATCAGTTGCAGGCGCGTCAAACAAAATGTCATACGCAACAAAGATAGCCTCGAACAATGCGAGGGTAAAAGGTTTATGAATGGACAATTTAAAGGATAATGTCCGCCGTTCACAAATTTGACGCCGAATTTTGTCCCAAATATTATAAGCGAAACATTTTTTTCTGCGTCATTTTTTTCAAAAAGTAATGTATTCGTTTCCTCATTATTTATGCTCCTATTATTCTTTTCATTGAACTTTTGAACTTTGTCTTCCTTGAATGTAATAATAGCAAATACTCTTCCGGTTCGAGGTTAAATAAATCAACGCTTATTTTTATATTATCACAATACTTTGTCTTATGAAATTATTGTGGTTTGATTTCAGGCTTGATCCCAAAATATTTTTTGTTTAATACACGCAGCAATAGTAATTCTTCAATTTTTTTTCTTATCTCTGGCTTTACTGTTATAAAATGTAAAATGAAAGAAATTCACAAACACATATTTTATCTAAAAATATAATTATCAAATAAAATATCAAATAGGAAGATGAAAAAAAAAAATATATATTCCCACCGAATTTATAGACTAAACTAAGTTGCTAAATAAAACAATTTGTTGGAAAACAATAAAACAGGATAAAAGAGGCTGTTAAAGCATTGACTTTTATTTGTGTAAGAAACTTTTGAAAGGGTGCTATTTCTTGATAAGGAAGTTTCATTCGCCTTTAAGAGCTGAATGGACGCAGGGTATCCGTTACACAATCATAAGATCCTAAGATGGATAATGGACTTGAACAATGATTGAACCTCGCTAAAGTGACACCTTTGTTTTAAAGTTAAAATGGCAGATAAGCTGCTATTTTTGCCATTGAACGGAAAGAAAGTTCTTTGAACTGTTTTGTTCTGATATAGCAATATAAAGATGAACATATTGCTAACAATGCAACAGAATCAACTGTATCGAAAATAAAACAAGAAGAGCTGATAAAGCAAATATAAAACAAAAAGACAGCAGAAATATCTAAAGAACGCGAACATGAAGTGACAGAATCGGTTCACATAATCGCACCTCGGCACAAGTCCCGCTTACAGATGAGCAAAGATTTGACCCAGAAGACGATATTGGATCATTCACACCCCAAAAACCGTATTTGCATTATTACGATATCTGTTTTCCCGTTCTCCACAGTAAGGCATTTCAGTGCGCTTTTGATGGACGCCGTCAAGTCATTACTATGCGTGGCGCGTTGCTCTATTCGTATTATTTACGCGTTCTTCTCAACACTCCTCCATATTTATCCATTCGATATGTTCTTGTATGGAGAGTATTAGTGTGAAACTCCTTGCATTTCATGAATTATCAATACGTGTAAATGATTTAAATGCTTGAAATCATACTTTATTATCATTTTGTGATTGTTTTTTTTATGAAATAAGAATAAGGGTTCAGTGTTGCACAAAATACTCATGACTATTGCTTAAATTTACCTCTTATATTTAATATCTTTTTAGATCTAACTTTGAGGGTTTATCGTTTATTTAAATTAACAACATTTAAGCCTTTAAGTGTTACATATTAGAATGCTTTTTATATTTCAAAAAAAGTATGCAACAGTAGGTTACACAATTTTTAAACCGTTTTACTTGTTGTGATGTTCATTTAATTGATTTAAAAACCCGTTAACTCCAATAACACCAGCATGCATTAACTTTAAAACGTCAACAACAACCCATACCTCTACCGTAGGGTATGACAAGAGAACAGAAAAGTATAAAATGGAATTAGCAACACAAAGAGTCAAAAGCGAACGCGACTGGAATATATTTCGCATGCATGACTTTACCTTCGCCTTGCTGATTAGGATTCCAGCGATGCATTAGGGAATTTATAACGTAACCATATTATTATTTTGAATCAGCTTTTCTATTATTATTTTACGTTATTTTATTATTTTCAATATTTTATTGTTGCAGTCTATTCGCCTATATGGGTTCAACCGCTGAAGTACGACCTCTATTACGATTAATGTTTATATAGAAGTAGCCTTTGTCTTACAATTTTCATTGTTTAATTTGTTTTTTGGCATTCATGACGTTGATAGATTCACAAAATTTAAATTTCTATAATGTTTTAGGGAAAAATATTCGACGTTTTCACAAAATTTATTTGCATAATTTTTAATTATTGATGTTAAAATAAGTTAGGATTTTTTAATGCTCGAAGTAGCAAACGAGCATTCAGTCCACCTAATGGTAAGCGGCCAATGCCGCCCATGGACACCTGTAATCATCCCCAGATAAGATCACAGTCCTATCTGAGATCGATCACAGACGCGTTGCTATCCCTGAAGACTAACTTGGAACGCCTTGGATAACTATGTTTCCCGCCAGACCAAACCAAACCAGAACACAGCAGCGTTCAGCACTGCTATTATTAGGCAGAAAAAGGTGTGGCGGTAGGGCCGCCTCAATAGAACCACAAAGGGCTTTACCACTTTTAAGCCCCTATAATAAAATAAATAGCAATGGAAAAGAAGACCGGAAGAACTACTGAAATCTAACAACTTAAAATTGACAGATTACACTTGTTATTAAAAATATATTTAGCTACAAATAAAAAAACCTTCATCACAGCTGACACTTTCAATTTGTAAACATGTTTTTTCAACGCCCAAGAAGAATACAAAACGAAGTTAGAACGCTCCTTTGTGAATAAATGGCGTCTGACGTCTATTGTGCGTCGTTTGACGGGACGACGCGCCGGTCAACCTTCACTGTTTAGTACTAACTTCCTTCGAATATCGAAGATAAAACCAGCCAGTCTGATAAAATTCTTTGTGGCCAAAATCGAAAAAAATATCCAAAGCTTCCCGTTCAGCTTTATTATTCTTCGGAAATTTAATTTGTAAACGTATTTTTTATGACCACGAGGAAAAATTAACTTCGAGCGCTTCTTTGTGCAGAAATGTCATCTCACATCCATTGAACCCATTGAACGACCCTTGACAGGATGACGTTGTTCAACCTTCGCTATTTCATTATCAACATCGTTATTGTTGACAATGTAACTGTTAAGAGCATACAAAGTTATGAATAATACAACAATACTATTTTTAATAATCTATGGACTGCGCAAATTTTAATTTTTTACAAGGATTTTTTTAATAAGAAAATTATAAAAAATAACTCGGGCATCAGATTTAATATGGAAGATTTCTGGTTACCAGAGAGGATAATCTGTATTTAATAGATACTTTATAATAGTTCAATAAACCTCAAATTGTATAGAAATATGATTCGCTTAATTTAATAAGGTTGTAGAAGGTTTTAAAGTAATCCCATTGACGATTTGATACTAAAAAACTGATATTCCCGTAGCAAGAATAACAAAAGGTATCGCGTCAGATACACGATAATAGGATTTGTAAGAAAAAGAAAACATGAAAGAGACTGACAGGGCCTAATAGGCTCTCACTAGGCAATCTTCTTTGTTTTCCAAACATCGAATTAAATTACGGAACAAATCATTCTATACCGCTTAAATATTTCGTTTTCATTTCCCTCATAATATAATTCTTGTTTCATTATGCTCTTATTTTTAATATCCCTGAAATGTATCTCACCACGAAACTATTCGCAAAACAATTTTCTCTATCCAGATTAATTCTAACAACGAAGTCGCTTTTATGAAAAATATGTGACATTTATTTTTCGCAATATACTTAAAGTCCTCGAGTAAGAATAGAATTTAATTAAGCTGGGTGGAACTCTAAATTCGTAATAAAAACCTTGAAATTATTATCTGAATAATACTTGCAAGGTTGAAAAATGTTGATTTTATATCAACCTGAGTAAGCAGTATCTTTTACGATTTGGGCATTACTGAAAGTGACATAAATGTTACAACCCTAAGGCAGAAACCCTGAAATCCATTACAGATACGTTGCCAACCTCACAGACCACTTTATTCTTTAATACATCCTACTCCTCAAATTCTGTTACGTTCTGATCAACTACATTATTATTTTGACGTTTTCAATCAACTAGATGCATTGCGTCCACTTCATATTTTGTTCGATGGTCGCCATCGTCTATCGATTACATTTTCTCGGAGACGGCAAGTGGGAAAAATATATTTCCAGTATATAGTTCTTTACTAACAGTGTCGTAAGTGCACTTGAGTATACAATCATCAACATTTGCAAATTACAATTAAACTGAAACTATAATTATTGATTTTGTATGTTTTTTTTTTTGTTTTTTAAATATTGAAATTGAAAAGAGAAAACCCATTACTAGTTATATTCAGCAACATAGTTTTATATTACAAAATAGGTGGTGGTACGTAGCCACTCTCTCCATTAGCCAGCCAGCCATCCAGTATCTCCATTTTCGGGCTAATCTTGAAAATACGGAACATGCATGCATTTTCTCGCAAAGTTTAATTGCACTTTATTATTTTTTACTTTTATCTGTGACGTTTTTTTTTCCACACAATAGAAAGGATTGATTATGTCTATGTATCAGCATATTGACCCCATTGAGTCTTTTCTCTATCAACTCCATCTTATCTGTCATCCTTTCTTCCTTTATATCATAGTCTTTCGATTACAATTCCTCATAAACTACACTGCGGATATCTATTTCATTGTCAGCTGTTCGCCGGTCCGCCGCGAGTGAGATGAGCGATGACGTCACTTAATCAGTGACAGCGTCTAACGCCCGGAATCGAATAGAGCGATGTTTATCAATGTCCACCGACCACTTCTCACAAGTAAATACGAGACTGACTGTAATTGGTCTTTTAAATTTCAGTATTAAATTTAGAGAAAATTTGAATTTTGTTTATTTTTATCAACCCTGCCAACGTTGTTAGAATTGGGCTAATCAAAAAGATAATAAGTAAAGTAGAGAAGAATATAGTACTGAAAGCCTTGTAGTTACATTTTGATGCCCATTATTTAATTGAATCAATAAATAATAAACTAAACAATTGTATATTATTAAACTTAACTAACTTTATAATTAGTATATCGAGGCTGTAAGGTGTAAACTCCTTTCGGTATGGTCATCATAGTAGTAGTTAAGTAGAAGTGATAATAATATGATATTTAGTTCTTTATATTCCTCAAAATGTCTAATACAATTTTTAGTACAATAATCTCATTTGCGTTAATCACATGTTGTTTATTTTATTTTTTTTGTTGTTTCAATATTTAATATTCTTATCACTAAATATCTAACTTTTTTAACATTTTGTGCTATACTTCCAAAAGCGGTACAGTTTTACGTTACAGTACAAAACATTCATAATAACAAATATTTGTAACATAATTAAACAAGGGACATTTTTCAAACAAAACATCGTTGAAAACCAGTTGGATTCAAGCTTTAAAAGCATACACGTACCTCGATTTAACTGCATTGAGAAATAAATTGCTTTTTTGATCGCTTTAGTTTTAATGGCCCTAATAGCTGTTAGCAAGAAACGTTGAACAAGCCAAGCTATTTCCTTGAAGGATATTTCATTCGTTATAAAAAGCATATGAAGCTCGAGAACTCCAGCTAAAGCCGTATAAGAATGAAGTGCAGTTTTCAATCGACATTCACGCAATTTAAGTTAAATTTGTCTTGTTTCACTACCACTGATTGGAAACTTCTTATTAAAGACTAGCTGTTCCCCCCGTTTTCACCAGCATTAAAAAAGTAAAAACGCATACGCTCCACGTGCATGCGCGCGCCGTCGCGGAGCTTTTTTTAAATTAAAGTAGCTTACGCCTTAGACCTTCACCTATCATCCAGTGAAAGTCCCGTCAAAATCGATCCAGCCGTTTAAGAGATTACAAACAAAAAGACACTCTAATTTTATTTATTTGTATAGATCTTATCAACAACAGGAATTTATGAAGAAAGTAAGCCTCCAAATTTTGTAAATACCTTAACTAATAAACATTTAAACTAATGTGTTTTTTTAGTACTAGCTGATCCCCGCGGTTTCCCCCGCGTTAAAAAAGAAAAAGGGCATACATATTTGATAAAATATAGCCTATAGCAGTAAGTAAGGTTGTATCTTTAAATTGGTGAAAGATTTTTTAAAATCGGTCTAGTATTTTCGGAGCCTATTCAAAACAAACAAACAAACAATTAAATCTTTCCTCTTTATAATATTAGTATAGATATAGATAAAATGATCGTTTATCGCATATAGTTCACTCGTTCGTGATTGCACAAATCGTTTGCCCCGTATCTAGTTACGTAATAAAGGTAAGAGAGGCTGACTCCAACCTCCCAAGAGTCTGAACCGTAATAGAATTTTGTAACGTCCTCATATATTATTTGTTCATACACTTCGATTCTCGATTTATTTTGTCCCCAATTCTCTACAGACCTAATATTTTCAATTTCGAAATATCTCACGAATGAGCTGCATTAATAGAAATGTTTAAAGGTAGAGCCTTTTGTGGTTCGACTCCGGCGGCACCACCGCCACACCTATTTCTGCCTTTTAACAGCAATGTTGAGCGCTGCTGTGTTCTGGTTTGAAGGGAGATTACTTATCCGAGGCGTTCTAATAGTCCTCAGGGGTAGCAACGCATCTGTGGCTGACTTAGGCAAGACTGTGATCTTATCTGGGGTTGATTATAGATGTCCATGGGCGGCAGTAGCCACTTACCATCAGGTAGACTGCATGTTCGTTTGCTACTTCCATCATATAAAAAAATATATCTAAACAGGAAAATACATTTTTATTTAAAATGAGTTTACAGGGAAAAGCTGTATTACAATGATTATCACACATTCACTTGTACACCTACTCACCCGCTTCTAGATAAAAATCTAAATAAAGTGTCCACTATGTGGGTGTTCCAACAGACTAAAGTATCGCATAGAAATGCCGATGGATTCATCTTTACGACATTCGCAAATATGAGTGAGGTCCGTTTTATATTTAACGGCTACTGTACGACGCAAATAAAGAAAAAAACTTGGTTGAATTCAGGATAAAACCACTATATAATATTGTTCATTGTATGTTACTACTTTTGAGAGCGCATGCTCGTCTTATTGCTAGGTATTTGCATATTTAAAGATTGGCAGGGTTCTATTTGTGATTCAACATTTAATGTTACTTATAAAATGAATTTAAGAAGTTCTTAACTTCATTTTATAACTAATATTAAATGCAGCATAAACATATACATGTCGGAGAGGTGGACGATATTGGCATTCAAATAACATAAATGAGGTCGTATTCTCCGACAAACATATAATATTTTAATAAACCGGACTAGGTACTTTATGGTAAATATTTCTTAGATGATTTAGGCAGGATTTAGATATTAGATTTGATACTTCAAAAATCACTTATCATTAAGTGAACATAATAAAAACATCGCCGCGTTATAACATTTCTATTCAGCCATTGCTCTATGGTCCTATAACATTTTCTATTGTTTGTTACTCATACACTACTCTAATTAAGGGAACTCTATTAAGCGAGCTATACATTTGCATATGAAAGAAGCAAACAGGGCGTGTTTATTTAACAACCGGTAAGTAATCGATTCTATTTAAATCTCTTTCAAGGAAATTTTCAATTGACTGTGAAGCGGAAGATCCAGTTCTGAAAACAATAACATTAATGGGTACAGTTTGGATAAAGGTTCTACTGTAAAGTGGGAATAATTTTTCTATGTAATACATTTAGCATGCAACCCATATTGAATGGTAATGCACGATATAAAGTCCTATAAGATCTTATACAGTTTGTACTGTATTGTGCACATATGGTTATGTTTGATATTCCACGAAGGCACGGTATTATAGTGTTAGTAAAGTTCAAAAAGTTTTTTTTATAAACCTCAAGTAAGACTGTTCATATCTGAGGTTGATTATAAATGTCTATGGCAGTGTCTACTTACTATAAGGTGGACGGCACGTCCTTTGCTACTACCATATTATAAAAAAATCTTATGTTTGGATATTGTGCGAAAAGATAAGAAAATATCAATTATTTTCAAATCACGGAAAGGCTTCAAGTTTACATAAAACATGGGTTGTGGAGTTGTGGGCAGTGCCAGCCGAGCATTTAATATGAATTTGGGATTTGAACGTGGGAGTAAGGACCGTATGGTTATGAAGGTTTTTACTTTAGGAATGGTATTTACCCAAACCTTTTTTGAAGTAACAGCTGCGAACGTTAATGTTCGACATTTGTGTTTGAACAAAATTTAAATAAAGTATTTTTTTTTCAGTATATATTCTAGATTTGTGAAGTGAACAAAAATGATAGAAAGAAAGAAAAGGAAAAAACATGATGCCGTTGTTTTAACCAGTCAACTTAGATTTTATTTTTAATTTTTTTTTTGTGTCAGTATCTATTTTAGAATAGTGAACTTAGCTATATAAAATGACTAAAATGATAGAAAGAAGGAAAAGGAAAAACATATTGTTGTTTCAACCAGTGAACAGTTAGCAGTCTTCATTACGGATGAAATAAAATCCGGTGCTTAGCGTGAGAAAACTAAGGAGGAAATGACTCAAGATTAATTTAAATATCCTGACAATTCTCACGTGCGTGGGAGGAAATTGAGCACGATCTGCCTAATTTATATAAAAAGTAGCCGGCTTTTGGTCACAAGACGAGCTACGTTATAATTGTACTTTGTAGTAGAATATGCTTTAAGTGCGTAAAGACACAGAATATACACTATTTATGCCACTCTATATGCACATAACGTGTGCATACCTATAACAATATTAGTGTGGTAATAAAATAGTACCCTTAGTACGAGTGTGTAACGTTTTTTTAATACGATCACGGTTTACGTTTACACCGGTTTATTCCATAGTAAAATTTTAGTACCTTAACGATCCGCTAGGAGCGTTGCATGTAGATGTATGGGCCAAAACGGCATCGAGGAACGTTTCACTAAACGAGATAAACTCGTAATAGTTATCCCTATTACGACACCCAGTACAGTGTAAATTGTTGAGACTGTTGAATTGTTGTTGATGATTTTGATGTTTAAAACATCAATAACATATGTTAAAATTATGCAGCGCCACTAGGAGGCGTTGTTGTTCACTTTAAAGAACACTGATGTGCATAAATTTCACAATACTGTTATTGTACCTAACACTACATTACTAACATTAATCTAAACAGAGATTCGGTAAAGCCATGTTTTTTGTAAAAGTTCTATTAAAAGATTTACACTTCAATCAGCATCCAAACTGAACAGAAGCAACAAAGATACAAAGCGAAAGAGCCTTCGCTCTCTGTATTGCTTTTGGATCGAAGACTTTGATGTCACGGTATTTTTGTATGGTTGCAACCCTTTTATATTTGTACCAGTGCTGGGAATAAGTGTGTTCTCAAAAAGACTTTGATCTATTCTTGTATTTTTTTATTTTCGATTTTGTATGATTTTACCCAATTTCCTCTCTTACATTTTCACTCTGTTGTATTGTTTATGGTTATATTTATTTTTATGTTTCATTGCTTTCATAATAAAAAGATTAATATTAAGCGATTTAACAG
>DWPU01000147.1:0-10164 GCA_018251975.1 Urbanus esmeraldus
ACTTCTTTAGGCGATTAAGTAAAAAAAACCCGGAGATCCGAAAATAGAGTCAAGACATACGGAGGATGACGCCAGGTTAAACCGTGGCCACATATTAAAAATGTGGTGAGTTCTAATGCATTTTAATGAGCCATGAAACTGACTTTATGTCGTTAGGTTTAATGTAGGAGAAACTACTGCCGTAGTAAAAGATTACGGCCGCAAGACGCCATATTATCTGGTTATCCGAAATTTAAAGCGGTTGTGCAAGTCAGTTATTAACTGGATAACTAACCAGCGGTAAACGTATCTTTGTTCCGTTGCATCATTTGTCATCGATGTATTACGAATCCACTAATGAGGATACTTTTACCATAGGAATAGAGTTAAGGCCTTAGTTCACCACATTTGCCAAGTGCGAGTTAGGAAAGTGTGATTTTTCAAAACATTAAGAGAACTGGTAGTCATACAAAATGAAAACATTGTGAAAAAAATTGAATATTAAGAATATTGTATTAATTACTTTCCGTAGTATTCTGTTCTTTTCTTTTCTATGCTGTTATATGCACTCATTTATCTATTTTTTTTACATACTCACCAGTGAATTTAGCCTGTCCCTTCAAAGTGACCGTTTCTATTGTAGAAACATCGCTCCTGCCCTTCGCGTTGACAGCGTACAAGTCAATCCTGTAGCTAACTCCGGGGGGAAGGCCTCGAATCTCGAAGAAGGGAGGCGTCCTGTTTGTGGAGACGTTGTACCGTACCTGATTTGAAAATGTTTATTTTTAATACCTTTTGTCACAAAATTAGCTGCAAGTTGTTCTTCTAACGAGATTATCTGTTTTCCTACCTAGTCCTATCTGAGTCCTATCAGCTCTTCAGGTAGGGATATTAGGGCGATTTCTTTGGGAGCTAAGGTCTAGGTCATAAATTAAAGAATTACAAAATGACGAAAAAACATTTTTCAAAAAGCTTGGTCTTCTCGATATCTTTTGTCATTATTCCCTAAAATATTTTTGAATGAAAATATCAATAAAGAATATACGCATAATTGTATCGATACTTACAATCAAAGATGGCAGCTCGAGTAACTCCATCAGGAAGGTCTGGGGCAGTCCACCGTCGAAGTTCTCTACACACTCCACGTACAGAGAGTCCAAGCTCTGGTTAGCTACGGTACAGTTCTGAAGGTGGAAGGGTCGACCTGTTTAAGAAATATAAGTTTTCGTTTTTTGTTCTTATTCATCTTATTCTACTGCTCAGTTTAACAAAGAAGTCAACCAAGAATGTAGCAGTAGCATTCCCCTATAAATTTTTACGTTAAAAAAAATTAAATTTAAAATGTCATCATTCTATCCATACAATCGTTCGTCTTCACCATAGACCCTAAAGTAATTTAGGAACCCGTCATTAACTTACATTTGCACATTTTTATTGGTTAACAAAATAGCTTTGAAATGGAGTTTCAGCAATTTAATCATGAATGAAATGAAACTATTTTTAATTATACCATATCACGTTGCCATAACCTCATCTTTCCGCAATTCTTCATTTATATCTTCTATTTTCTTTTTATTTCCAAGCATTGCGAAAACACACGGCCACCTAATAAATAAAATCTCATCCTCTTCCTGAGACAATACGTCTAAATTTAATACAGACTGCGGGGGACCTAATAAAGTTTATACGCCACTCCGAGCTGAGCGAGTTGAATTGCTTTTGAAACACTATCGTGGAGTTTCTTAGATGAAATTGGATCATCAAAATGATTATTGGCTTATTTGTCGGTTTGGCCATCTTGATCTCGATTGTGTCCTTATTTTGATGTAATGTTTATATTGGCGAAGATAACGTTATTGTCTTGTACTGCATTTTCGATGTTCAGAATAATTCTCAAATCTTTGACCCGCTTGTCGCCCGCTTTATTGAGCTGAAATTTTCTGCAATCGGAATCTTTCTACATACGTTTTTCTTTTCTGGCAATAAAGTTTAGATTGCTGCTCATTCTTCCTACTTATGAATCAAGTTTAAAGAGAAAAGCCAAGATTATACAAACTCTCATAATCTAGATTCTGATAAAAATAAAGACATTGACGTACCAGCGCACACACAAAAGCGACGTGACGTACATAATTATAGAAGCATAAAGAGCTGCTTTTGTATGACCTCACGTCGCTTGTCTGGCCCATTGCTATCGCTTCGTAATGAGGCGTGTAATGAGGTGTTGCTTACCGGCAGCGACGAGTTGGAACAGACAAGGTACTTTTTGTTGACCGACCGCGTTTTCTCCATAGCATGCTAAAGTACCATACTCCATGTCTGTGGTCGGTGTGTAGTTGAGAGTAGATGTGTGACCGTGGCTGCTGTATAATCTGTTGAAGAAATTCAGTTTTTAGTACCTACAAAAAATAGTGGAAGCTAGTATGACAGTAACTTTTTTTATCGCTGCTGCATAATACGTTTCTTGTAAGATTCTAGAGTTAGCAAATGTGAAATATAATAGACAGCATATTTTTTTTTCATCTAAACTAAAAATTATTTTAAAGCGATTAAAGATTTGATATTAGATGAATATAATGAGTCTCGCAAGTTTCTTATGCTGCTCTGTCAAAATTTAACCTTAGATGCTACATGACTTCGACTGAATGTGATATTATCAAAAATACAGAAATTTCATTAAGTCAAGTCTTACCTAGGTGGCAATTCGGTCTGTTCTCCAGAATTATTGAAGGTCCAGTGAAAGGATACGAGTGCAGGGTTGGCGTCCACTGAGCAGTGCAATGATACGGTTTCGTGCTTCAGCGCCCCGAAGAGCTCGCTGTCTCTTCTCTCTGCACAAACTGGTGCATCTAGGATAAACAAAATAAATCGATAAATAAATAACGCTTTGACCCAGAACAAAAATCTTAAGTCATCATTCAGATATCTGTCTGGCCGGAAACCGAACCTGAAACCCACCCGGAACCGGTGTGGTCGTAATAAACCAATG
Organism: Urbanus esmeraldus; assembly: GCA_018251975.1. Classification (NCBI taxonomy): domain Eukaryota; kingdom Metazoa; phylum Arthropoda; class Insecta; order Lepidoptera; family Hesperiidae; genus Urbanus; species Urbanus esmeraldus. The sequence continues at coordinate 2,969 of DWPU01000147.1, forward strand.
ATTGTTAATTTTATTCACAATTCAAAGTTCCTAATTTGAAAAAAGTTTGAAACACGCTCCAACTAGATTTTTCGGTCGCTTAATTAAAATACTAATTACTAACATCAAATATAACAAGATAATTTTATGAGATGATAGCGTCTCAATTCTACTTTAGTGATAACGAAAATAGATGCGTTCAAATTACAATTTCATTAAAAACGGACATAAAAATAATAGTATGGTGTCTATATTAGATTAATAATAGCTATATAGTTTTAAGATAACTACATAGTTCATAGTTCTCGGCGATGTAAAACCTACTGTTTTGAAATTATATCATATGAAATTTAAATACAATAATTCTGAAAATAAAAGCACTCCTTTACTAAATTATCTGAATGAAATCTTTAACGACTTATTTATCACCTCAGAGAGAAGTGTAACATTCTCAAGTTATCGTTAGAGCCATTCATTTCCTCATTAAACGCAGTCTCACCGTAATTATCTCCGGAAGAACGCTCAGAGATTCACGACAAAGTTCGTCGACATCAATCTTGGTTGCTCCGATAGTTTTCTCTGTCATTCCGACAAACTTCGACCCCTTAAAGCCGACACGACTTTACGATCTTGTTTCATAACGATATCTTGTTAGAAACTGCAAATCTTTTTCGAGGAAAAATAGACTTTTGAGTTCTGATATTCGGCGGTAAATTTGATACACGGATCTTGGTGACGGTAAATTTTAATCTGCAGATTCGAATCTTTATACAAAGTTATTGCTTTGAAAATTAAATTTATGTAACATGTGTTATTTTGCCAATGGAATGTGTTGTTATTAATTAACCAAAATTATTATTTTGCTTTAAATCAGCACAAAAAAAAATTGAAACCAATACAAAATGCTTTGATTGAAAGATTGCCAAATTTGACTATAATTATCTACACAAAAATTAAACAAAATAAATACACTACGACATATTGAACTGAGTCTAGAAATCTATAAGCGTATAAAAATAATTCATTTGTGAACTTCATCATGATTTTTGAGGTATTTAAATGCTTTATATTTTCAGAATTTATTTAGCTGTATGTTTATAAAAAAAACAGAAACAATAAACATATTAAATGAAACGGTAGTTAAATATAACTGAGAGAAGCTTTTTCGGGAAGCTTTCACCTCGATGGCTCCATACATGCGCATACGTAATATTATAATAAACACCTCGCTGAGACTTTCAGATATTTTCCAAAATGCACTTGAAGACAAACAGAATTTCTGGGATCTAGAAATATTGCCACATCTAAGACAAAGCTGTCGCCATTTCTAAAATATCGCCGGTATCCTAGAAGACCGTAAGCTCTCCTGTTTTGAGATCTTGCGATAAATTGCGGCGTCAACTTTTCAGGATTCTCTGGAGCAGTCGGGACTTATGTTTGAGGTAATAAAACCGGGATGTGGAAAAATATTTTCAATAAATACGTCTCCTTCTTGAGATTATTTTTGTTACTACTTCTATTGACTGAATATATCTGTATGAAAATTATTAGATGAATTACAAATAATAAAATACAAAAAATACAATTGAATTGAGAATCTCCTCCTTTTTGAAGTCGGTTAAAAACTCGCCTCCTTTGAAATAACGTAATAAACTGTTGAACTTTATTATTTAGATTAGATTTACTTTTCATTCAATATACCCAATAATTTCTTACACACCAATAGTAAATATTAATTCCGAGAATATACATTTTTTGGATTAAGAAATTGTAATAACTCCAAAGAATATAGTAGGAACAAATAATAGTTATCTAAGCAATTTCGTAGGTTAAAATGTTATTCTCTCACATAATTTACGGCTTCAGGCCAAAAATAATAGAATTATAGATTAGGTTGCTTCTAAAAAAGTATTTTATTTCACTATAGAGAATATACCAAAATAACCAAATGAAAGAATATGTAAAAATGAACCCAATTTGGGTAGCATTAGGGTATACAATGGAATAATCCGACATGTTCAAGATCGAGGTCACCTTAGTGCTATCTCTCAATAGTTCAGGACCCCAGAGATTCGTCTACACGAGAAGCTAATGGAACTGTAGAATGGAAGAATAACAAACGTAGTGACGTAACACTAGTAGAATTTATTAGGAGGCAAGTTGGAAGAGGTAATTTAGTTATGTAGTATAGTAGTACTTCGATCAAGTCTAAGAACGATAAGTACTGGTTAATACAATTGATCAACCAAGGATCCTTCAAGGATTCTTTAAATCTGCCTGGTGTAGTCACACAGCACATCACGTCGCGTCGTCGCGTCCCTTAGCATCGTGTTCACATATTAGACTTAGAAGGTTATGAGTTTAACAAACTTGGCTAATATCAAAATTATGAATTTAGAATTCTGTTCTAATTATACTATTATGCCTTCATATTTGTATGTCTTTGTAACACAGGGAATCTTAGAAGTAAGTTATGAGTGCTTTGCCTTGCTGTATAATAAAATAGGATTAAGCTGGAGTTTATGCGTGAGGTAGGTTTGTTTTGTGAACATTCGTCTACTGTCATTTGGCGAGTAAGGTGCGATTGTGGGTCAGTCAGTGGCTGTTAGATCGCCGCGCGCTGGCCGGGAAAGACTTGGTAGTGCGCTGGGGAGCCAAATAGTATCGAGTATACACTACAGTAGCAAATCAGCATTCAATCCATCAGATAGTGTACAAACTCTGCTAGATAGATATGACATCTATTTTTGTCCAGACAAACAGATAGATATACAGATATAAATATATATAGGAATTCCTATGTGCTGATATGCTACTAAACGTAAAACTTATTAGACATTACTATAATTTATCCAGATAACAGAAAATCTCGGTGAAATTTTTCAAAATAGATGTCAGCCAAACTGTTTTAAAGCCACTACAAGGGTAACTACTGACCTTCTAGAATTGTATACGAATCTCACATTATCGAAACAGCACATTTGCACTTGAAGCCTCTTCCCCAAATCTCTCATATTACTCTTCCCGAGATTTCACACAACTGCCCCAAACAACGTCGCAGTCGTCTGAGTTTGTAATTAGCGCTGCGTTTAGACTTAGACTAATTAATGCTTTCGTCCGTTCTGGCGTGCGCTTAGTACTGGCATTACGCTCGTTTGTTTATTTAATTACACCGTTGAGAATCATTACTATTAAATCCCTTGCGGTAAATATAATTAAACTCTCTGGTATGGTACGGAGCGTTTTACAAGCCTCTTGTTAAGGTAAATGCAATGTATTAACTTACTAAATTACCCGACTGCGTCAGAAGGAGGGTAGGTAATGTTTTGAGTGTATGTATACATGTATACGTATGTTTATTTTTGGCGCGCCCTACAACCCAAACGGCTCGACGGATTTTAACATACGAGGTGTCGTCGGATTCGTCTTAATTGTCATAGTGACATAGGCTATATGACTATACATATCGTGCTTAAAAACTCTAAAAACGAGTTTTTAAGCAGTCGGTTTTAGAATAATATTACTAGTTCATGTCCAAAACGTGATGATTATGATGATAAAAGAAAAGAGATTTTACAAAAAATGTCTAAATCTAAATAACAAAGTTTAAATAACTACTAATTTTTTACCGCTTTAAGTATAATGTTATAGTTAGTTGTTATTAATACTCACATCGAACAAGCAACGACACTGGGTTACTAGTTCCCTTCCCTTCACTGTTCGCAGCCATACAGGTGTAGTCGCCTGCCGCCGCCCGCGTCACACTCTGCAGAACTAGACTTTGCGCGCTCAGGATCACTCCGGCCGCGTCGTTGTGGAAGATCTCGCTATTCTGTTTATAAAAATAAATATTTCAAATTCAGGTTATATAATTTTACCTTGTCATGAAGTATTGTAAAATATTTTGAGATAAAATTTCTACCTCATTTCTACCTTATATTGGTGAAAGTAATATATCACTTTCACCAATATTTCACTTCCACCAAAGTTTTAACTATGAGTGCTCTTTTCCCTGCACTATTATTTGCATATTTTCAAGACTGGGGTTCAAAAGCTGTCAGTATTAAGCGTAAAGTTCGTGTTTTGTCTTACTTTGCGTTACAAGTATGTAACCTGTTTTTCATAAAATTAACACCGAATAACTAATAATACAAAGCTGAAACTTTGCAAATGAGCATAAGAAGGTTTTTTTTTTAAATTCCTACTCTAAAAGACTAAATAGAAATTTAATTATATAAATGTATTCTAACAAATGAACAAGCGTATAAATGATAATGGCTGGAATGGCTTAGTAAATCAATTAAATTACATCATGGAACCAGACAAGTCTATGGGTTTTCGGGTTGGCTTTGACGGTGCACTCAAAGTAGACATCGTCACCTTCTTTTATCTCATCGGGGTTGAGATTTGAACCCATCTTGAGGTCAACGATGGGGACATCTGCAACAAATAAACATGTTAACAACTTTATACTAAACACAAAAGTCTCGAGGAGAATAAATTTCGGCATCCATCAAGTTTTGTTTGAACACAAAACATGAAATAGTATATATTTATGATTACAAACGAGCATGCAATCCAACTGATGGTAAGTGGTCACTGCCCATGTCACCCATGGACATCTGTAATCAACCCTAGATAAGATCACAGTCCTACCTGAGGTCGACCACAGATGTGTTGCTACCCCCGAGGACTAAGTTGGAACGCCTCGGTTAAGTATGTCTTCCCTTGAAATCAAAACACAGTAGCGCTGAACACTGCTGTTGTAAGGCAGAAATAGGTATGGCGGTGGTGCTCGCAGGAGTCTTAGTTAATTTAAGTCTTAGTACATAACCAAATAATTAAAAATCCAAAAGCAAAAATTTTAAAGAGCACTAAACAACAAATGAATATTCTGGTGATATTTTAAACTGAGACGTCTCATTTGCGATTATGAGCGAACAAACTGTAAATAGAGACGGTAATAGAATACAAAAAATTGTCCCTTGTCGGAGGAGTTTGTAATTAAAATTCTAATTTGCTCAGCGCCCCTCATATTAATAATCTTTCTTATTAACCTCTCGTTTCTGGGGTCAGATAGAAGCCTATTCAAATTTTGTCCTACATAGATTTACGAGAAATCCCTCGTAATTACCTGCTCCACAAAATAATTGCTATTTCACCGTCTTTAATTATCACAAATTTGGAACTAGAAAGATATAATTGTTATCTAATGTTGTCGGACCGTCGTCGAGCGAGCGATCATAAATAAAAAAGTACTGCAGAAAATAAAAACTCTAATTGGATTTTGTTGTTTGCTAATGTATGTTACTAATGTAAGCCATTTTTATATAAGGGAAGTATATTTCGATTATTACTTTGTGGTCAAGACTCTAAGTAATACATAACTGAAGTTCTAAACTGTTGTAAGTAAAATAAGATTATATTAGGTTTTTTTGACGACCCCGTGGCGGAGCGGTGTCATACCGTCAGACCGGTGCAGTGGATCCCAGGTTTAATCCCCAGCCAGACGGATCCATTTGAATGATGAATTTTAATTTATGTCCTGCGTCGGGGTGTTTGTGTAATTTCTTTGTGAGTCCACGACACCCACGACACAGGAGAAAATCCTCCTGGTAGAAAAATCCTCTATTCTATATGAAGTCTATACTTACAAGTGTCTTTGGGTGGAAGTGACCATTTTTATCTACTTACTTGAATTAAAAAAAAAATTAGCTTACAAAAATATTTGGTACCAAAAATATCTTCCAACACATTTTAAGTAGTATTTCAATAATGAGACACATTCCTTACTGTCTTCTAAACGTCGCTGTCTCTTGCCTAATTAGTGTAAGGTATCTACTTTTTATAGGCTTCTGTAAAACGTTCCTGAAATAATTTCTTTATACACCTCTCAATGAACGCCCTCTTGAAATTCTAATAATAAGGTAATCAAACAATTTTATTATCATTGTTCATTTGCAAACGATGTCCAATAAAACTGGTAAGTTTTGGAAATACCTTTCTTCTTTAAAATACTTATTACTTATTAGCATCATGATTTCAAATTATATATGTTATTCTAGTTCAGTTGTGACTCGTTTTAATAGGGTATGCTTATTAAAAAATAAAAAACTTACACAACGCCTTGGCTTCAAAGTAATTTGTATTAACGGCGTATGAAAGTATAAAAAAAATTATAGGCTAGGCTTGCGTTGACTTCAAACATTAGACCGGTGGAAATGTAGGCAGGAATTTTAGGGCACTGGGAAAACACAATTTGCTTCAGTTGGAACTTAGATTGTACGAATTTCTTAAGATTTGGTCTTCCCAAAGTGTCAAAGTAGCTGAAGCGAAAATGCGCGAAGAAATTTCATTAAAATTGATCAAGCAGCGTAACTTGAGATGCCGTTACTCTTATTAATATCACGGAAGTTCGAGATTGGCTTAGTGGGTTAACTTTGTAAGTACAGAATGTAAAGATTGCGAATTTGTAAAAAAATTGTAATTTTCATCGTGTACCTCGTTTTTTATATTATGAAAGTAGCAGACGAGCATGCAGCCCATCTGATGGTAAATGGCAACTGCCGCCCATTGACATATGTAATCAACTCTAGATACGATCACACCTTACTTCTCTTACGTCTTACCTGGGGTCGATTACAGATGCGTTGCTAGCCCTGAGGACTAAGTTGGAACGCCGCGAATAAGTACTTACCTTAACTTCCTTCTCCTCACCTCCCTTACCCTTACCCTTCAGGGCAGAACATAGCAGCACTGAACACTGCTTTTAATTAGCAGAAATAGATGTGACGGTGGTGCCGCCAGAGTCGAACCACTAGGATTCTACTAAATAATTATTCCCGTATTATTGTGTCTTTTCCTGTATAATACCAGCAGTGTTAAGCGCTACTGTGTTATGGATTCGTTGGTGTATAAGTGTGTTGGTGTAACGTAGTGACGTGTAACGTGTACCTACTTATCTAAGACGTTCAAACTTAGGCCTCAGGGGTAGCATCTGTGGCCGACATCACGTTAAAGTTGTTATAGTCGCTTACCATTAGTTCCGTGCAAGAAAATGGTAAAGCCATTTTCATATTAAGGTAAAGTCACCTAATTCCGTGGGGTTCTGAATTTGGCACTATATTCCGTGGTATGTAGAAAAACTGTGTTTACAAAATATTTACAAGTTACTATTAAATATAAAATATATCACTCGATTCATTATTTATCTGTCT
>DWPU01000148.1:0-10136 GCA_018251975.1 Urbanus esmeraldus
GTAGCAAACGAAGAGTCCAAACGGTCTCACCCGCGTTAAAAAATTATATCTTCAGCTATCTTTCAGTGAAAGTCCCGTCAAAATCGATCCTGTCGTTTAGAACTTTACCTCAAACAAACAAACAAACAGACAAAAAAATCAAAACACATTTTTGTTATAGGTATCGTGTATACTTTCATATGCATTTAAAAATTATATTTTGGCATTACCAACAGATACTCAAATTTTTAACCGACTTCAAAAAGGACTAGGTTCTCAGTTCGTCTGTACTTTTTTTTATTTATTCGTATAGATATTCATAGATTCCTAATATCGGCTACATATACCTACATTAATAAAATACCTTAAAGACTTACTTAACCCCGAATCGCTCTACCACCTTTAATTAAATAAATAGACAAAGAAGTGGTCCATAGCTATTATTTCAGGTCCCACAAAAGTTTATGATCGACACCTCCGATACGAATCCTTTCAAAGTGTCAGAAGAACTGTCATCAGCTAACTTTGTTGAATGTAATTCAAAACGCATTATTCCAGACGTTCAAAGTTTGCAATATCCGAAACATCATTCAGCGAAAGTTGAGAACCACTGGAGGGCTGCCAAATGGTGAAGTTTGGGAAGCTTTTGGTTAATTATGTGATCATTTTGAGATCAAATTTAGAAAAAGCAACAGGAATGGTTAACTGTAATGTTTTCGAGTTTGTGAAAGGTACCTCCAAGGTAAGGTAAATTACCTTTGTGGTTCGACTTCGGCGTTACCTCTGCCCCTTCTATTTCTCCTATTTCTTAGTAGCAACGCATCTGTGACCGACCTGTAGTGGGATACAAATCCTATTTGGGCAGTAGTTACCACTTACCAACAGGTAGACTGCATGCTTCGAAGGTGGTAGAACTCTCGTGCTTCGACTCCGGCGGCACCACCGCCGCACCTATTTCTGTCTCATAACAACAGTGTTCAGCGCTGCTAGGTTCTGGTCTGAAAGGTGTGGTAAAGGATACATACTTATCCGAGGCGTTCCAAGTTAATCCTCACGGGTAGCAACGCATCTATAGTCGACCCCAGGTAGGACTGTAATCTTATCTGAGGTTGATTACAGACGTCCATGGGCGGCAGTAGTCACTTAATATCAGGTAAACTGCATGCTCGTTTGCTACTTCGACTGTATAAAAGAAATACTCGTATGCTACTTCAATTCCATACATTTATCACATACAGTAATAAAATGTTAAAATCATAAAAAAATAGCACATACGTTATTTATGTGGAGGGTAGTAATTAAATTAGCGAATTTTACTCAAACTACCCACATTTAGTATCAAAAAATTAACTTGGCGTTCGTATTGTAAAATGAATTTTGGCACCAAGCCACGTGATATCGTATATAGTACTGAAATATTCAAAGTATCAAAGTTGATGGTACGAATGGCCAAGTTGGTATCATCGCAGTGTTGAAGGTTCCGTGGTGATATATTTTTGTTTTTAACTTGGTTCCAAGCTGAATTTTAAGTGATTATTAACCTCTAACAAATAAAAGAATTATTAACATTGATAAATATTTTGATAAAGATAATTTTAATCTTTACGCACACACACGCGTGTACATAAACAATCACGCACACGGTTGCGCGTGCTTACGCACGTATGTGTGAGAGAGCGTAAGCACGCGCAGCCGTGTGCGTATAAACGCACGCACGCATATAAAACGCACACGGCCGCGTCAAATTGAACTACCACCCAATTGAACCATCGACTATTTGAACATTTCTCACGGAACCCTAAAACTGACAAAAGTAACGAAAACTGAATTAAATTAAAATGTACGGGACATTAAAAACTTTTGGCACCTCGCGCTGTCAACGTTGTTTTTGGCGGAAAAACGTGTCATGAGTTATTGTGCTTATTTTTATGCGTCGTTTTATGGCTCCCATGAAAATAATGGGATTCGCGCTGTAAATGGTCCGATAAAACGAGTGTGACAGAATATATGTTATGTTTTTCGGTTTTCGGTTGACCCTCCTGTCGTGTGATGTGATATGATGATAATTTACGTTTGTGTAATATTAAGCAATAAATATTAAAAAATGAATAAATATTATCTGATGGTGCACTACTACAAACGCAAAAACCTCTCAAGTGATTTGGTTACACATACCCACTAACACAAAAAATAGCAAGTTAAAAAAAGGTTGTAATAAACGTAAAGATTGTATTCAGACGGCTCCCAAAAAGACCGCAATGAACTATGTTTGTTTTTGAATGATAACTGCTATTTAAAATTATCACTGACCTTATTGTACAAGGCTAGTACATTGTTAACATGAAAACTCGAGACTCTTATAGTTCTAGAAGTCGATCTTAACAGCGTGATGCAGAAAAAATGGATAGTGACATCTGTTGCCAAGGACAACACAATTACTTTCGTTTCTAAATTCAAATTTCAAATTCAAATATTAGTCGGAAACAGATTGTTTGTGAGCCGAAAATTACATAATATATGGTCTCCGTCGACCCTGAACTTTTATGCAAGTCATCCAATTTATTGAGATAACGTATTCTATTGTGTGGAACATATGCGTTACGCGCTGCAGTTAACTGCAATATGTGGTCATTTTGATATTATAAACGAAAAGAACCCATACGTCAGTCTTCTCTGAGTGGTAATTCACACGGCTCAGATGGAACATAAATAGAAAGGAAGAGAAGGAGAGAGAATACGAGCTTTTTATCCAGTTGTGAAACAAATTATGAATTATATTGGTGAAATTATGAATTCCAAAAATAAGTGACTAAAGTTATAAAAATTGCGTTTTTCAAATTGACAAGGCAAAACTAAAAAGGATTTAAGGAGCTTCATCTAGTTTTACGACAATTGAAAAAAAAATTGAATATGTGTGAAATTGATACTGATAAGTAATTTCAGAAATCCGAACGTATGCGGTCGCGTTAATAGGGAACAAAACAAGCAGGCGGAGTCGTAGGCGGGAGCTAGTCTATAATCGTTAAAGGTCACAAGATAATGCCTTGTGGGACGCCTGTTCAGGTGAGGATTGTTTTCTATAAATAGCAGTAAAGCCTTAAAAGTAAGCTTGAAGAAAATGAATATAACACCTAAATCTACTAGTGAATTATTTTATTCGTGGAGTATCATTTTTGTTATTCTTCAATATTATGTTATTCAGAGTGTCAAATGCTTTTTATGAATCAAAAGTGTACACATGAATTTTCATGATTTAAATGATTGAATGATGAATTTTTATTTCTGTTCTGGGTCCGGATGTTTGTGTATTCGTCTTTGTGTCCATGGCACCCACAACATAGGAGAAAATCCTAGTCTAGGACTATGAGTGTAGAAAGTGTTAAAAAAAGTCTGTCTCGAATAAATTATAATATTTGCGCAACTCGAATCATTGTAACACTGTTCTTATATTTTTCATACCACCTTCAATTTTCATATCCAATTGTAGTTTGATCAAATTATTCGATTAGCCGTGAAGCGTCCAACATATGGTCATTGGACCCCCGGTTACCCCAATCTTTGTATATGCAAGTCATCTGATTAATTGAGATAAGTCATGCGATTCTGGCGTGAAATCGTGATGTTATTGCTTTGGTTTTGGATGATTTTGGGTTTTTTTCTGGGTCCCTTATCCTGGTTAGCTCAGTGGTAAGAATTTTGATTATCAAGATTTGTATTTTCTGATTTTTCGAAAACGTATTGTTTGACTGAATGGTTTGGTGTCGAAATGATTTTTCTAATGTTAATACGGTAAGCAAGTACTGAGCACACTAAGATATATGCAGATAAAAGACCCACCATAAATTCGTTTACACAAATTTCATGATTTTTTGCATGCATGCATGACCCCTTAATAGTAGAAATAGTTTTGGCTTCCGAAGTACAAATAATCATTCTAACCTAACCTAACCTAACCTTATAAAATGGTTTTGTTTTTATCGTAACATAAAAACTAATGCAGGCAGCTTCTTATACCATACACTTGTCATAAATATTTATCTAACTACATATGAATACATAATAGTGATGTGCCGGACAAATGTATCTGCGGATACGAATACGGATCATTAGATTTGGTATGGATCGTTAGATACGTAGACTCAGATCTCATCTGTTTTCCTCAGTCAATGTAGATTAATGTGATCATAACAACAATTAACGTTTTGTATTGGTAATTAACCAGTATGTATTTTATTTTATAAATGTCCATATCGGTAATTCTATGTGTCCTAATCACTACAATTATTGATTTACATTAATTAATGAAATTTAAAAATAACCCTTCCTTGGCAGTCAGGTAGAAATATGACATTTAAAATAAATATTACTAATGATGTGTTTTGGTATCATACGAATTTCACATTCATGAAAAAATGCAATAAAAATGATTCGGTTGAGTTTCGCCAAAATGTAAGGGATATTCCGCAGAAACGAATACAGCACATCACTAGTACACAATATTCGGTACACAATTTACTTCAATAAAGTAATAGCGTGTAACGAGGATGAGTTATATGACGTGCGTTTCGTGTCGGTATCAATTTTATTCTGATCGGGCGTTATTTTAAACGCTCGCTTTTTTACGACAATGCGGGCGGTGTCACTTACTTATTTTATGTTCTTTCTATAAGTAATTGCTTATCGTTTGAATCTTATACATAACTATTATGAAACAAAGTCTTTAAAGCTGTATGTCTGTATGTGATGGATTTTCTCAAAATCTGACAGTTTTGGTAAAACACAGTGTAATTCTTAAGAAAGATTTCCACAGACTGATTTTTACGCGGGTCAAGCACAGTATTATAAAAATATATTTTTCTTTAAGTTATCTTCCTTCTTATCCTTTCCTATCCTCTTCTTTACCTTTTTCTTTACCTTTTTTTTGTATGATCGAAGTAGCAAACGAACATGCAGTCCACCTGATCGTACGTAGCCACTGCCACCCATAAACTAATCTGTACTGTAATCAACCTCAGTTAAGATCATAATCTTACCGACCGACAAATGTATTGCTACCCCTGACTTGTTGTTACTAAGTTGAAACGCCTCGAATAAGTATGTCTCCCTTACCACACTCTTCAAGCCAGAACACATCAATGCTCAACAATGCCATTATTAGATAGAAATAGATGGCGGTGGTGCCGCCGGAGTCGAACCACAAGGGTTCTACCATCACTGTTCTACTTTATCTTTCCCATGCATAAGTTGTCTGCAAGAGATCGCTACTTAGCGATAAGTTCGCCTATTACATATTTCTCTTATCTTTGATGTATATTTTGTTATATTCGACTTAGTGTGCAATAAAGAATATTCTGTCTATCTATCTATCTATCTAAGTAATGGAGACGTGAGGTGTCTCGACATCAAATAGGACCCTTTTAAAATATTCCATCATTCATACAAAATTTCATTATGAAAAGGGTAACTACCACGCGTCACCTATAAATATCTCAAATACATTCACAACGAACCCATTTCCAATATCCGTGACACAGGTCCCGTCGTGTCACGTGTCGTAAAGTCGTGTCCCGTGTCGTAAAGTCGTGTCGCCGTCGTCGGGCGTAATGTATTCAAGTTTAGTATATTTTTTATTGCCTCAGCGCAATTTTGTAAGTGACCGCCTGCTAGGACGGTGCGCAAAAAAATAACTTTCGTGTAGATTTTAATATTTTTGAAATTTTTCTTTTTTCAATTTTTTTACAATATACTTTTAACCACCTAATAGTTACTATTTAATAGATGCAATTAGTGAACTTTGCATCTCATGGAAGAGCTATAGAGCAGTGATAGCCTAATGGTTGAAACTTGGCTTCTCAATTGGGGGTCCGAGGTTCAAATCCCAGGCACGTAACTCTCGCGTATTAGAGATTTATCACTTGCTTTAACGGTGACAGAAAAGATCGTGAAGAAAAGAAAGAAATACCCTGAAGTCCTCCATATAGCGCTGAGGACGGCCACCGGGGGGTTTTAGTGCGGTAAAATATCCACAAAACCCGGCGTCGCTCCCGTGATATCGGGTACCTTTTGAAGGTTCCCCCTCGTCAACAAAAAAAAGGTGTCCGATGTTTGCTTGTTTATCGCTATATCAACTAGACTCAATTGGAACGTTACGTTATTTATTTAACGTAAATAATACCTTTGGTAGTAGCGCGCATTTTATTGTGTAAATCTAAACCGATCTACAAAGTTAAGCAGCGTCGGGGGCAGTCATTAAATGGATGGCTGAACGGCGTGACCGATGGTGGTAAAGAGTTCATTAGGTAGACGTTGAAGTATAATAAAAAGTTAAATAAAAGCTTTTAATAAATACTAAGAAAGGAAACAACCGCAAATTAAAACTTGTGATTTCAATTTTTGACTTTTCGGATGAAAAAGATTGGTAATAAGCGTTTATAGTAACCTAAACCGACAGGTCTGCGTCGGTAAACGAAATAAAACGTCTGAGTGATATGTTTGCTCCATACGTCTTCATTTCAATGACCATTCATTTGCGATCGTGGGGGCAGCGCGGCCGCCGCCCGTCCTTCTAGATTAATGACCATCCGATTTTCTGCTTACCTGAAGACTCGTTAATTTAAAAGTAAATGTGAATTAAATAAATAATTACATCCATACGATAAGTAAAATTGAAGTGATGGTTTCTGATGTCAAAATAACAACTCTTTACTAAACGCTGAACCTACGTGCATATGAAAGTATACACGGTACCTACAACAAAATAGGTAGGTACAATAATTAAAAAAAATGTCTGTCCGTCTGTTTTGGTGCGGGACTTTAACTGGAAGATAGCTGAAGGTATATGGCGCAATTTAAGCTACTTTGATTTTTGAAAAAGCTATAGCGCGCGCTCCACGCGTATGCGACCGACGTCGCGAAAGAGTCGGTATCACTTATGTTTAAATATGTAGGTATGCCTCGTTACTTCTTTAACGCGGGTGATACTGCGGGGATAATCTAGTTTAAAACGTCGGTTAATAATAACAAATTGTGGCGGAAATAACAAAGTTGTTGATATTTAGTCGAGTAGATACCTACCTATTACATTCATGGAAATCTATAATATGAGGTCGCGTTAACCAAAATAATATGTATCAAGGCAATCGAGGGTCTCGGTTTGTTTGCAAATGTCAAAAAGATAGTGGACTTTGGAATGGAATCTGCGGTCATGTTCGCTTAACTAATCACGTGGATACGGCCTTTGAGAAATTATTTGTATGAATTACAGCTAGCTAAAGTGGTGCAAACTAGAATATTATAAATTCTTATTAATTCTTAGATAATTTAAAGGAGGCGAACCACTTGTGGTTTAGTTTTGCGGCACCACCGCCACACCTACGAGTATTTCTACGTAATAACACCAGTGAGTACTGCTATATTCTTGTTTGGAGGGTGTGGTAAAGGCAATATGCACACTTATGGCATTCCAATGAGGTCTCACAGTAGCAACGCGTATATGGTCGACTTCAGGCAGCATTCTAATTTTATCTGGTGTTGATCACAGGTATCCGTGGACACCAGTGCTATCCACGGATACCATTGTCATTAGGTGTACTGCAGCTCGTTTGCTATTTACTATACAAACAAATAAAATTAGAGTATCCGTTATATCAAAATAATATTTTTTACTAAATGCATATACACGATATCTATGACAAAAATGCAGTTACAATATTTTTTGTCTGTCTGTCTATCTGTTTTTTTTTGAGGTAATCATCTAAACGGCCGGCCTGATTTTGACGGGACTCTCATTGGAAGATAGCTGAAAGTCTAAGGCGTGACAGAGACTATTTTAATTTAAAAAAAGCCTTAGCGCATGCGCCACGTACTTGCGTACGTACCACGTACTTACTGAGCCGGATATCACTTATGTTGAAATATGTATGTCTTCTTACTTTTTTAACGCGGGTGATACCGCAGGGATCATCTAGTTCTTAATATAAATACAGAGCAAGGCGGAACAAAAAAATATCAGTTTTAATTACTGGAGGAGGCAACCCTAACTTAGTAGTTAGCTGATTAGGCTTAGCATTTTCTCCGCGATAAAGTAAGCACCGCGATAACAAACATTCTAAACCATGCTATACTTGCATAAATCCGTATTCTTTGTAATTGTACAAAGTTATTTTTATCTAGCCTTATTCCTTATCTTTATTTTACAGTCATGACACATGTATTTTATTTTGTCGGTGCTTATTTCATTTTAGTGTCTTTTACCTAAGATGTATAGGTATACAGTAGGTACTGTAAAGCTCTCTTTTTGCCATATTATTACGTAAAGCGAATTATTTTTATGTTTATGTTTATCGTATGATACTAACTTGTTAATAGCCATCAATCGATAGCATATATCTTTTAAGTTGGACTCTATACCTACATGCATTTTTACCTTTAACTAATCTACCGCAGCACACATAGCAGCAAAGAAATGAACAGAAATAAAACTTATAACTTGGGTTCTTTTTGCACATTATACGTTGGTTAGATGACTTCATATCCGGTGAAAACGGAAGTGCACTAAGTATTTCCGGTTGCTACTTCTAATATAAAAACCCTTTCTACTCTCGTAGCCCTATGCAATACTCGTGCCGTGAACTCACAAATAGTCAATAATAATAAGTGTAAATATAGAGTATTGAATAGATATATGAGTATAGAATATACTCATGGCCATGCCATGTGCACATAAAGACGAATTAACAAACTCCCGCCCAGAACTAATATCTATTTTTTTTATTCAAATATCCGTCTGGCCGGGGATCGAACCCCGAACTTACTACGTGCTATAATATTGTTGACGAGTCTCGTCGTACTAGAAAAAGTTAAAAACGTCAACATCGATATTTAATATTTGCCAGCGTTGAACCTGGAACCATATGCTCCTATAATGACCCACGTTTTCCAAAAACAGAAAGCCTCGTTAATGTATGTAGATTTTTATCGAACTGGCGTTCCTTAATCTAGCGTATAATGAAATAGTGAACAGACATTACAGAAATAGTTTATTACGCAGACGCGCCGTACTGGCGACGCCGGCCGCTGATTGTAGACGGAGAAATTGCTAGCGAACTTTTGCGTATAAATAACTCATTCAACCAATTGTCCTTCCTCTATTTTGTTTTGTACGGAGCTATTGTAGCTTTTTATTTGGTAGACGGTAAGCCAATGGCTCACTGACCTATAATTGAACGTCACGATTGAATTTGATAAAAGATGCGTGTTATGCTTGATGCTTACATTGTATAGTTTCTTAAAAGTATAACCTGAATGTTACCCTTTAATTCAAAACAGAGTGGAGTGCACTAATCTATAAGATAGAAATAAGTAAGATGGTAGGTCTGCTACAGTCCAAATTCGAAGAGATTCAAATTTTACTTAAACAACATATAGGCACGAATTTGAATATGATAGTTATCTCCATCAATTTTAATGCTTACTGTTTAAGCTAGTCATCGTGTACCTAAGTTGCGAATAAAATTTCACCTACATTAGGCCTACCAAATATTCAGTTATTACATTGCATCTGAAATTAACTAAGTGTAATTTTAAGTACGTTTCCAAATACATATACATACACACATAGATTTATTTGTTATCCATTGCATAGGTATAGTATGTCAAAGGCGAATTCATCTTAGATTACAACCGTTTCAGATCGTCTTAGAGATCGCGGTCAAGTGCAATCTGTTACAGATGTATAATATTGTATATACTAAGTTACCTAAACGTAATACATAATACCTATGAGACACATGAAAGCATAGGTGATCTACATAAGGATCGACCGCCTTTTTTATAAGATTGAAGTAGCAAACGAGCATGCATTCCTCATTATAGAACAGATCCATTCATAATCATAGAACAGGGGTTTTATGTAAACCAACATTACACACAACGTTGTGACTTCTGAGGACTAAGATGGTCGCCTCGTATTAATAATAAATCATATTTATTTTGCCATGTATAACGACATTGCTTCTGTTTTAATACAGTGAAAAATTTACGTGTCTCAATGGCTGGCAAGCACTGACGTTAAGTATGCTAAGCTGATCATTCTGGTAGTCGCTTCGATTCGTCCACGTGCCACTTCCTATTGTCTCTTTGTTTCATGGTACTATTAC
>DWPU01000149.1:0-10121 GCA_018251975.1 Urbanus esmeraldus
CAAAACCTTGTACCTATTATTTATAACTTTAATTAAACGCCCAAAATATGCCTTCGCGGGTGAATTTCGCGATTCGGACGTGGCATCTAAAGCGACTATGTCACATAAAACAATCTTTAATAAACTTGAATGGTTAAATGTTAATTTTAAAATTTGAAAAAAAAAAATGGTGTGCTATGATTTTTAAATAAATATTTATGACGTATCAAGTACTTTGATGAGAAGTGCTCCAGTGACTCCAGAAGACCGCCAGTGAGTGTGAGAGACTGTCGCCGACGACACGTCGGAGACGACTCCGACATGTCGTATCGCCCGGTACGAACGACTGAAGCAGCGCGCAACAAAATTTCATAGAAATAAGAGTCAATGATGTCGGTATTATTGCCGTGCGAGTATCATGTTGTGCCAATGACGAAACGCCCAACATAATTCAACACAAAATCCAGTAACTGTATTATAAGCAAAAAATATAACCATGAAACAATATTAATTCTATGTTATTAAAACTTTGTCGCTTAAAAATATGAAGTTTATTTTAATATTAAATATAATCTACAATGACAAAAACATCTTATATAAAATATATGTATTGTAGTAATTCAAGGCAAGTTTGTTATATTGAAATTCATTTTTATCTACTTTCATATGCAATTATTGGATAATATATACATGGGAGTACATAAACATGTCGGGCCTACACTTTTTCTACAGAAAATATTACAACTATTTATTTATCGAAACATTGAAAAATGCTGTACATAATAATCTTAAAATCTTTCGAAATTTCTTGAGTTCTTGAGTAAGTAATAACGGAGATTTTGAACTCGAAAAGAGATATGTCCTCAAAACTTTAACTAGCCTCTATTTGTCTAACAAGTTAACATTGCAACTCGTAACTTAAAATTTTCTCTGGATACGAATAATCTAGTTATTACTGTACAATATTCAAATACGTCACTCGCAGTCACCGCACTTCACATTATATGTCCGAACTTATGATGCATTTTAAAGAAACATTCCACTTTGTCCATTAACCTAGAGTATTGCTCGTTACTTCAAAGGCAAACTTTCACTTACAGTTTGTGAGTCCGTGGAGTTAGCGGAGTCTTCGCCCAGAAGCCGGCTGAGTTGGTCGTCTAGCCCCACGCTCCGCCGCGCCTCGCGCTTGCTGTCCGCCCCGAACACGTCGTCCCCGACCAGCATCCCCTCGTCTAAGTACGAGAACGAATCCAAATTGATATCCGAACTCGTGATCGCCGTACTGTATATGTCTATCCGTTTCTGCTGCGACGTCGCTTCGGCCACTTTCTCCGACAGCTTCTCTTTCGCCTTGACCAAGGCCTCCGACTCGGACTTGTCGATTTTATCGACCTTCCGCGCCTTATCCGAGTTTTTGGACCTCAACGCGAACGACGAGTCATTGCTCGATGATCCGTCGTCTTGCAACTGACTCAGTAACGTTCTAGTGGCGAGCGAGAAACCCCTCGTCGAGCTAAATATTTCCTCGCTATGCCCTAAAAAAATTCGGTATTAATTAAACGACAATTCTCGTAGGAGCAAACGAAAACACGTTAAACGCACAACTTACCGCTCGGCGTCGACCGCGGTATGCTCTCCTGTGACGAGTGCTGCTGCTGGCAACTGTCTACTGTGTCTACCATGAACTCACCCTCACTGTCGCTAGACATACCAAGATCTAAATGTAATGAATTTAACTTATCGTCATCGTCTTTCCCTTTTTTCGATACCGTTTCTAATTCCATTTCCCAATCTGTAACACTCGACGTATCTTTTGTAGCATCCACGTCTTTCATGAGGCTCGTTTTGACATCTTTATCCATAATTCTTAAAGAAGTTTCTTCCATTGGTACAATGTCCCCTAGACTTTCGTCAGCGGAGTCTAAACTATTCGCGTTGCAAGTTTCTTCTGTGAGTTGGCTATCAAACAGTACTGGTGTATCCTGAGTGATTTCTTGGTGACTTAAGGGCTTCCCGGGTTCTGGGACACGCGATACGTTCGTACACCGACTATCTAATATTTCAGACATAGTAGTAGTGCGGCCCGACTGTTCATTGTTTAATTCTAAGACGATTACATTCCCTGGACATTTACTCGTCTCTGCCTGTTCAGGTTTCGATGCTAGGAGTTGGTTTACATTTTTACCCATGATTATTTTTGTATCATTCCCATTTTTTGTGAATGTTAAAGTTTTTCCTATTGTTGTACCTTTTTGAACAACTATCAAACTGCCTTTTGCGCTGCCCGGTCGTACAATAGGATTTGTTATTTTAGGCGTAGAAACTGGCGTCATCCCTTTAACGGGAACTATATCAGCTAAATTTGCTGTTTTAATAGGTTCTACGCTAACTATCTTAGCATTAGATGGTATTGTGTTTACTACAGCAGGCCTCGACATTACAGTAACGGGCGAGGATTTCGCCACCTGATTGGCGGGTTGGGAACTCACAGGTATAAGTTTCATAGCTGTCGGTATTCCTTTAAAATGTAATAAAGGCATCTGGCCGTCGTTTCCTTGTTTACTTCTTCCTTTTGCGGGTAATACGACCATTTTCTGTCCCGATTTTGGGTTTAATACGATTGTTTTTGCAGACACTTTCAAATCCGTAGCTGGTATTCCTTTAGCAGTTAAGGCTTCTGATGTTTTAGGCAAAGTGCTGTTTGTACTGACAGGTGTAATATCTCTGCTAGATGTATTAACAGGTGAGGATGTAACTATAATTTTAGAATTCGACATTACTCTATTGTCTGGTTTTGATACAACTATCATTTTTTCTGATATGATAGGAGCATTTGATTGTCGGCCTTTAGGCATAGACCCAATTACTTTAGTTGTGCTAACTTTAGTGTTCATAACTTTCTGAGTTGAACTTGGACCAACAAGTTGCCGACTTGATATAACTTTAACACCGTCTAACACAGGTTTTTGTAAAATTTTGAATTCTGGAATATTTTGTACTTTCTTCTCTGCAGTGTGAGTTACATCGCTTCTATTTTTTATTATAAGATGACAAGGTTTATTAGAAATATTTGCTTGTTTAACAGGTGTACTTTGAGCTTGTAAGGATGTGTGGTCATCTGGATGTGCATTGTCTGAGACCCCTAGCTCATGGGGCACTGTGGCCGGTTGTGTCAACAGTTGCATGGTTGGTGAGTCAGTAACCATTCCCGGTGAAGACAACACTTTAGGTTTTATCTCATCCATAAAGTCTGACTTTGATTTGCCACCTAATATGGATTGAGCATAACTTGCTTGAAAAGAATTTGGTGTTCCTGAGTAATCTAAGTGTAGCGATGCCGGGTTATATTGTTTACTGGGTGACATAGTCATTTCCTGTGCTTTTTTGTGTGGTTTGGACATAACTTGTGTAGGATTTTTTGTTTGTCTGTGTGACCTGTGCTTATGCTGCGCTGCCCGTGGTGTGTGTGATTGACTTGATTTGCTTGTTGATACTTTACTAACTTGATTGTAAGAATGTTTAGACTGACTTGATGATTTACCTGCATGACAAACACTCTTTATTAATATTTGAAGTTTCTTTTTTAGCAATAATTAGAATTACAGAACAAAAATTATATTCAATCAAAGATTATTTAATTTATTTAAATTAATTTAAAATTAGATATTACTATACAGTATTCATTAAAATAAATAACTCCTTAAAAATATAATCCATTTCTCATTTTCACACCAATTATTGTAATAAAGCAAATTTTTGGTCATGTCAATTCTTTTTCTACATTTTATAAGCATTGAGAAAGATTAACTAGTACCACAATGAGACATATCAGATGTAATGAATTTAAGGAACCTAGTAAGATTTTAACAGGTAAAAAAAAATTAAAAGTTACATTTTTAATTTAAATTTTAAGTAATGTTAGAAAAATTTTAGGAATAGGTAATTTATACTCACTAGTTGCTGGTTGAGAAAACTTTGAGTAGATCTGAGACAAATTTAGATGCTTTTGATTAGCATTGGCCGGTATATTCCTCATGTTCTTGACTGGTGGTGTTGGTATGTCGTCTGGTATTGCACCACCCTCAGGTATTTTTCTTTTCCGACATATTAGCTCTGTTTCCCATATCTATGAAGATAAAGATTAAAATATATAGACCAATAGCAATAGCCACTGTAGTAATGACATAAAAATGTCAAGCTGTTAGCCAAATATGTAATTAAGCATTTACTATATTGCATTTGTGTGTACTTATTACATAATGCCTTACATTATGTAATAACATACAAATGCAATATAGAATGAACATAAAAAAAGTTGACAGAAGTTAGGATGAGAGCTAAAATAAAATTGTTATAAACAAAATGATACCCACTTTACTTGTTTGGTCTTCCATGGCAATGGGGGGATATAGCAGTTTGTCTATTGGGTCATTCAATTGGGTACTTTCAGCTGTGAGGCCTTCCGCATCAGTCATTTCCTCCTCATTAGTGTGAGGAGCTGCGAGTTGTTCCGCTTCTAACTTCTTCTCTAATTCTGAGTTTTCTTTTTCTGCTTTTTCTATAGCGGTGTCTGCTATTTCGGTGTACACTGTTTGAGCTACCCCACGTGGCAACAGTGGGACTAGCCTTCGACCTTCGCAGATCCATCCTAAACCTGTGTTTGGTCCTGTTAGCCTGAAATAGGGTTGGCAATTTCTTTTTGTATCTATGATAACTGTATTTTACTGTGTTATAATTCTTTTTTAGAAGTGAAGTTTTATTTACATAAATTATGAAAAATTGTGTTAATATGTATGGCACATGGCAGAACGGTTACCATACCAGTCTAACGCGCAATGGGTTTGATTCCCAGTCAGACAGACTTCTGGATGAGAAATTTAGACTTCTTTTCTGGGTCTAGGTGTGTGTATTTGTGTGTGACCATGGTACACACGATACAAGAG
The DNA here is from genome assembly GCA_018251975.1 of Urbanus esmeraldus. Taxonomy (NCBI): domain Eukaryota; kingdom Metazoa; phylum Arthropoda; class Insecta; order Lepidoptera; family Hesperiidae; genus Urbanus; species Urbanus esmeraldus. The sequence continues at coordinate 4,923 of DWPU01000149.1, forward strand.
AAAATCCTACTGTGGGGCTATGAGTGTGTTTAGAAAGTGTATAATATAAAATGCAACACTAACAAACATATTTCACACTGATTTTAAAAATTATATTGATTCAAAAAGAATATTAAAATAAATAAAAATAAATGATGTACTAAAGTTAAATTTTATCAAAATAATAATTAAAAAAAAATCAAAGTAATCATTATTAAAATACTTATTTTGATTTTATTCCTCAGAATACTATTTTTAAACATTCAATCCAATAACAAAAAAAATATATATACTGTATTTAAAAAAACACACAAACTATCATTAAAAAGACAATGACATATACATAATGCCTAGGTTATGTGTCAAAAAGAAATAAAAAAAATTAAACTTTAACTACAGTAACTATTGGCAAATGATAAATAATGCTAATCAAATCACATAGTTGATTATCATTTGTCAAATTGTAGCTATCTATAAGGCCAAGAAATATAATTATGACAATTTAATAACTTTAAATTTCACATTATACTTTGAATCCTATAAGAAAAAGCTCATATAATGTTGAAAAATTCATTGAAGCACATGAACAACCCTACTCACTAGCTCAGGCTCAGCCATCTTTGACATTGTTGGAACACTGATTTAAAAATAAATCATGAGCATCAACAAAAATTTCAATTGAAATAAGGCTTACTGTTCAGCAATAGTGGCCAGCAGCTCGTCGTTGGACACGCGACGCGCTTCGGCATTGTGGCGGTCGCTGCTAATATGTAAAACGGCGCGTAGTTCCTCGAGCAACTTTTTTCTGTTGTCTTCCAATGGCCCTTGTGCTCTAAACACATTGATCATATTCGAGTAGGCATCCAGTTCTATAAGCAAACGAGTAAACCACGATATAGTGCATCTATTTTAAGCACTTTTCACATTGAACATCATCAAACAAAACGGACACAACGCGAGAAAACCATAGGAGGGAAAACGAATGCCATTTATAAAACTAAATATATACCGAGTCTCCTGAGCGTCCGTCGACATTCGTCGGGGCTGAGATTTAAAAGTGTTGGCCACATTTTTAGCGGCTCGAATATGTTTGAGTAAATCCACTGTTTGATTAAATTATTTTAACCATATTTTAATAAATACTCTACTGGCAAATATCCATACTGTTTACTTCAAACGACAATTCGTTCATTTTGACATTTCAAGCAGAGTAGAGATGCGAAATTATAACGGATGGCTTGAGTATTGTCTATGGGTTTAGGGATATCAGACTTATGTCTATTTATTTACCCAAATTATAATAACTTATTTTACATTATCATACATATCTACTTAAAAGGTAATAATTACAATAATCATTCTCGCAACATGCTCTAAATACTATGTAGTCATAAAAAATGAACAATAAATTCAGGGTACTTAATCTTAAATCTTAAAGGAAATAAAGTTTATAGTCAGCCTCGTTAAATATTAACAAAACAAAACTAAAGTCTTAAAATTCGGAAACCACTTTCACAATACAAATCATGTGTATGCTAATTTAAAAAATCCAATTTGTTAACTTATTTCTTTGCAGGCGCATTAATTTTAACGCAATAAAAAACATACATTCTTGTATGGAAACTGCTGTCGCCAAACTTACGCATATAAATCAGTACCTAAATGTATTCTTATCACTAAGAAACCTGCATTTCAGTTGGTTCCCTGTTGTCAACAATTAATGAGATATGTTTATGATTTTTTACAACTTGCACAACAAAATTTACGTGTTTCAATGACTGACAAACACTGACGTTAAGTAGTGCAGTATGGCAATACTGGCAGTCGTTTCGATCCGCCTACATGCCACTTCCTGTTATCTCTTTTTTCATGTATGTTACGTTCAAGGTGTTTTTTAATTTTTTAATATGCATTGAATTGTATGCATATAACCAGTGAATTAAATGTTCCGAAACTATCAAATGGGGTTTGTAACTAAAAAAATTCACCCTGTCTGTATATGTAACGTTCTAGGACGCGAAGTCGTCGGAGCTGTGCGCGGGCGCAGCGTCCGGGGGCGTGAGCGGCAGCGGCAGCGGCGCCGTCATCGCCAGCTGCGCCGAGCTCTTCCTCTTCTACAAGAAGTGCCTCGCGCAGTGCGCCAGGCTCACCACCGGCGACCCCATGCTCGGTAACCACCCCCACCCGCGGTATACTGACTGCGTCGTCGAGTGATTGTCAGTGTGCCGTTGTGTAATGAATTATTTTAAAAGTTCAATCCGGACCCGCGGTATATTGACTACTCCGTCACGGGTGTTAAGTGATTGTCAGTGTGTCGTGCAATGAATGTTTAAAATGTTGTTTTTGAAGAGACACAATCGGGCAATAATCTGAATTTAAAACATAATATGCTACAAAAATATTAACATTGCCACAAGAAATGATGCCTCATATATGTCAAAAAAAATGTTTACTAACTGTTCCCCGCGGTTTCACCCGCGTTTAAAAAGTAAAAAGAAATATATATATATTTAGCATAAGTTAATTTTTTCAAAAATTTAAACAGTCTAAGTTACGCCCTAGACTTTTAACTATCTTCCAGTGAAAGTTCTGTCAAAATCCGTCCAACCGTTTAAAAGATTACCTCAAACAAACAGACAGACAGAAATTTTTCTAATTGCATTTTTGTTCTAAATATCGTGTATTTAATGTATTGTATGTATTTAATGTATCGTGTATTTAGTGTATTTAATTACTTTCACATGCATTTATTTAAAAAAAAAATTTTGATGTTACAAACAGACACGCTAATTTTTATTTATTTGTATAGACGAATACCGGAAGTTGACGACATCACTAATCATTACCACTTGTCCCCCGCAGAGCTCGCGGGCGTGTTCCAGAAGTACCTGCGCGAGTACGCGGGCGGCGTGCTGCAAGCGGCGCTGCCCCGGGCGGGGGGCGCGGGGGCCGGGGGGGCGCTGTCCCTGGGGACCGTGCCCCAGCTGGTGACCAACCTGCACACGCTGCTGCGGGATGACGTCACCGCCAGGTGAGGGCGAGAGAGAGAGAGACAGATAGATAGATTGCGGGATGACGTCACCGCCAGGTGAGGGGGAGAGAGCGAAAGAATGAGAGAGATAGACGGACAGATGTTTTGGATGCTTCTGAATGTACGTTAGTGCTAGTGGCGTGTTGCTGCACGAGTTGGTGAGATGACGCCGCCAACACGGTAAGAGAGAGAAGAGTGTCTGTATGTGTGTGTGTGTGTGTGTGTGTGTGTGTGCACGCGCTTGCACGTTTGAGTGTGTGTAGTAAAAACTGAATGTTAGGGTGTTCTTACATGTTTAAATAGACACAGGCTAATCTTTAAAATCTCACGACTGCAATTTAATTAAACATTGTATTGTAAAATACCAATACAGCTACATATTTAAGTTATTAAAAAACAATGAAAATCTTTTCAACTTTTAATCCTCTATCTTCCAGATATACGAAACAGGAGGTAGCTAAAATAACAAGCGTGATCACAACATCAGAGTACTGCCTGGAGACCACGGTCCACCTCGAGCAGAAGCTGAAGGAGAAGGTGGCGCCCAGCCTCGCCGACAAGATAGACCTGGTGCCAGAGCAGGACCTCTTCCACAAGATGATCAGCAATTGCATCCAGCTCCTCGTCCAAGACCTGGAGATGGCGTGCGAGCCAGCTCTCCAAGCGATGACCAAGATATCCTGGCTCCACTTCGACAATGTAGGCGATCAGAGCTCCTACGTCACACAAATCATAATGCATCTGAAAAACACCGTCCCGAACCTAAGAGACAACTTAGCGTCCTCAAGGAAATACTTCACTCAATTCTGTATAAGATTCGCGAATTCCTTCATTCCGAAGTTCATTCAGAACGTGTACAAATGTAAGCCGATCTCCACAGTCGGTTCTGAACAGTTACTTCTAGACACTCACATGTTGAAAACAGCGCTACTAGAGCTGCCATCTATCGGCTCTGAAGTGAAGCGGCAAGCGCCAACAACTTACACAAAGGTAGTTATTAAATTGATGACGAAAGCGGAGATGATTTTGAAGTTAGTAATGGCGCCGTTGGATGGAAATTTGGAAGGATTTGTGGCGCAGTTCGTACAGTTGTTGCCAGAGAGTACGATTGCGGAGTTTCACAAGGTTTTAGATATGAAGGGAGCGAAGCTGTCCAAAGCTCAGCTCAGTTCAATGGACGCGCTGTTTAAGGAGACTACGAAGAATGTTAACAATGAGAGCGGGAAATAAAGGAAATTATTATTATCATATGCCCTTAAAGGCTCATACACCATATTTGACTATTATTTTTAATTGTCTAACATTTAAGTACATAATCACCGCGAATTTGTGTAAAAATATAACTTAAATTCTTATTTAGTTCTAAGTATGTATGTTTTTTATACAGCATAGTATTATTTTTGTCTGATTTAACTCATCATAAAAAGAAATATATTAGAATTGTAGGTTAATGCAATTTGTAATCTATTTATTTACTTAGTAAAAGAGCGGAAAAGCCTGCTGTCATTAAGGCACTGTTTCTCAATTGCATACATATTACCAACCCTTATGGAATATTCTTTTAAAATTATTACGGCGCTTTTGAAATTTTCTTAGTCGTGGTATACGTGTTTTTTACAAATAACCACTGGAAACTTTTTAGGGGTTGCAAATTTCAGTTTGAGAAACATTGTTTTAAAGTATATTTCATGGCTTTTTGTTGTGATTGACATTCCAGTGACTTAAAAATAATGTTTGTATTTTATGTGATTGTCTGTATAAAACGCACTGATTGCTTGATGCTAATGGTTTTATTTAAATAAAGTTTTGTAACTAAATTTGTTTTTTATTTTATTTTCTTAAGTTACACATATATCACGGTTACATATTACACATACTTTTCTTTACATTACACTCTTTCTATCTTTTGATATCGGTTTCAATAATTGAACTGTACCCTTAGTACGACTTTGTTATGTTATTTTGATAAGAAATCGGTTTACGTTTACGCCCGTTTCTCCATAGTAAAATTTTAGTACCTAAACGGTCCGCGAGGAGCGCTGCATGTAGATGTATGAGCCCAAACGTAAACGAGGAACGTTTCACTAAACGTAATAAACTTGTAATTTAGTAGTATTGTGCCATAATGTGCGCCAGGCTTAATAATGCACCGGATATTCAATTTTTATTCCATTTCATAAAATGTTGTC